>VIEB01000026.1:162848-290510 GCA_006547085.1 Malus baccata | reverse complement strand
GGTGAAGCTTTTGTGTTGAAGCTTTTGTGGGTGAAGCTTTTGTGCTGAAGCTTTTGTAGGTGAAGCTTTGGAGTTGAAGCTTTGGTGAAGCTTTTGTGGGTGAAGCTTTTGTGTTGAAGCTTTTGTGGGTGAAGCTTTTGTGCTGAAGCTTTTGTAGGTGAAGCTTTGGAGTTGAAGCTTTGTAGGTGAAGCTTTGGAGTTGAAGTTTTTGTTGGGTACCATGAATTGATTTTGCTTCACGCTTTGTTGGTGAAGCTTTTATGGGTGAAGCTTTTGTAGGTGAAGCTTTGGAGTTGAAGCTTTGTAGGTGAAGCTTTGGAGTTGAAGTTTTTGTGTGGGTGAAGCTTTTGTGGTGGGTGAAGCTTTTGTTGGTGAAGCTTTTATGGGTGAAGCTTTTGTAGGTGAAGCTTTGTTGGTGGGTGAAGCTTTTGTGGTGGGTGAAGCTTTTGTTGGTGAAGCTTTTATGAGTGAAGCTTTTGTAGGTGAAGCTATTATGGGTGAAGCTTTTGTAGGTGAAGCTTTGGAGTTGAAGCTTTGTAGGTGAAGCTTTGGAGTTGAAGTTTTTGTTGGGTACCATGAATTGATTTTGCTTCACACTTTGTTGGTGAAGCTTTTATGGGTGAAGCTTTTGTAGGTGAAGCTATTGTGGGTGAAGCTTTTGTAGGTGAAGCTTTGGAGTTGAAGCTTTGTAGGTGAAACTTTGGAGTTTAAGCTTTTGTTGGGAACCATGAATTGATTTTGCTTCACACTATCTTGATCAAGATAGTGTGAAGCTTTTGAGAATTTGTAGTTGTCCTCTATTGATGAAGCTTTTGTTGGTGAAGCTTTGGAGTTGAAGCTTTGGAGTTGAAGCTTTTGTTGGTGAAGCTTTGGAGTTGAAGCTTTTATTGGTGAAGCTTTTATGGGTGAAGCTTTTGTTGGGCACCATAAATTGATTTTGCTTCACACTATCTTGATCAAGATAGTGTGAAACTTTTGAGAATTTGTAGTTGTCATCCATTGATGAAGCTTTTGTTGGTGAAGCTTTGGAGTTGAAGCTTTTGTTGGGTACTATGAATTCACACTATTTTGATTAAGATAGTGTGAAGCTTTTGAGAATTTGTAGTTGTCCTCCATTGATGAAGCTTTATTGAATTTCCCTTCTTTTTTTTTTTTTGGAAAACTAGAAATTTGAAAATGTGGGAGATACAACATATACAAATTTTGCTTCCACACTGTTGAGTAAGAGTTTGTGATGCAAGCCACATCTTGTAGTAGTCGAAGGTTTGGATGAACCATATAAATTGAATTTGCTTCGAACAGTCTTGAATTTGCTTCGAAGGTTTGAGAATTGTAGTTGCCCTCCATTGATGAAGCTTTTGTTGGCACCATAAATTGGTTTTGCTTCACATTGTCTTGATTAAGAGTGTGTGAAGCTTTTGAGAATTGTGGTTGAACTCCTTTGATGAAGCTTTTGTTGGCACCATAAATTGGTTTTGCTTCACATTGTCTTGATTAAGAGTGTGTGAAGCTTTTGAGAATTGTGGTTGAACTCCTTTGATGAAGCTTTTGTTGGCACCATAAATTGGTTTTGCTTCACATTGTCTTGATTAAGAGTGTGTGAAGTTTTTGAGAATTATGGTTGCCCTCCATTGATAAAGCTCTTGTTGGCACCATAAATTAGTTTTGCTTCACACTGTCTTGATCAAAAGTGTGTGAAGCTTTTGAGACTTGTGGTTGAACTCCTTTGATGAAGCTTTTATTGACACCATAAATTGGTTTTGCTTCACACTGTCTTGATCAAGAGTGTGTGAAGCTTTTGAGAATTGTGGTTGAACTCCTTTGATGAAGCTTTTGTTGGCACCAGAAATTGGTTTTGCTTCACACTATCTTGATCAAGAGAGTGTGAAGCTTTTGAGACTTGTGGTTGAACTCCTTTGATGAAGCTTTTGTTGGCACCAGAAATTGGTTTTGCTTCACACTATCTTGATCAAGAGTGTGTGAAGCTTTTGAGAATTGTGGTTGAACTCCTTTGATGAAACTCTTGTTGGCACCATAAATTGGTTTCGCTTCACATTGTCTTGATCAATAGTGTGTGAAGCTTTCTACGAGTTGTAGTGTTTGCATTGTTATAGAGATTGTTGATGCACAAAACCGGAGGTCTTGGAACAACGTAAATCCGACCGTGAATTTGCATGAAATGTAAATGACATAAGATGTATCGTGGTTCACCCCAAGGTTTGGGCTACATCCACACTGATTGTATTTATCTGAGAGTATTTGTGAGGGGGAGAGTGTGAGAGCTTTGCTCTAGATAGGAGAGACTTAGGGTTTGTGAGGGTGAGGAGACCCTTTTATAGAATAAGGGCTCATCCCCTAATTACATATTTGTCTATTCCTTTATTACATAATTACATTTAAGTCCCTCGAGTATTTATACGATGTCTAAATACGAGGCCCTAAATATGGTATAAACAGTAGTCCCCCAAGTCTTTAGTCAAGAGAGTCTTTTGACTGGAGACTTGAAATTCAGTCCATGTGTGGGCCGAAGTAACTAGATGTTGTCTTGAACTGATGCTCGATATGAGGCAGTGCTCAATCTGAAATGACGCTCAATTAGAAGTAGCACACACTGCGAGGCTGCTCCGCTCGTGGCTTATGTTGCCTTGGTTGGCTCGGCTTGCAGCGTTTGAAGGTGAGGGATTCCCTTTTATAGAATAAGGGCTCGCTCCTCAATACATGAATGATGGGCTAGAGTTGATGCTCTCTAATGATGGTGAGGGAGTCCCTTTTATAAAATAAGGGCTCGTTCCTCAATACATAAATGATGGGCTAGAGTTGATGCTCGCGGCGAGGCGGTTGCTCAGTAGGCGGCAATGCTCTCTAATGGTGGTGAGGGAGTCCCTTTTATAAAATAAGGGCTCGCTTCTCAGTATATGAATAATGGGTGCTCTCTAATGAAAGTGAGGGAGTCCCTTTTATAGAATAAGGGCTCGCTCATCAATACATAAGTAATCGGCTAAGTCCCCCAAGTATTTTTCATAAGGCCCAGTTGAGGCCCAATATATGGTACATAATGTAATTCCCCAAATCTTTGGTCAATAGAGTATGTTGGCTAAAGATTTCAAATTGAATCCATGTATGGGCAGAAGTGGCGGTTATTCGAAGGCGGTATTTGTATACCTTGCACTAAAGCTTTATAGGTGAAGCTTTGCAAGTGAAGCTTTGAAGCTAGAGCTCTGTAAATGCAGCTTTTGAAGCTAGAGCTCTGTAAATGAAGCTTTTGAAGCTAAAGCTCTGTAAGTAAAGCTTTTGAAGCTAGAGCTTTTGTAAATGAAGCTTTCGAAGCTAGAGCTTTTGTAAATTAAGCTTTTAAAGCTAATTAACATGAGTGATGCTTATGAATGTTTATGTTGATTGACATGAGTGATGCTCATGAATGTTGACATGAGTGATGCTCATGAATGTTTATGTATGATTGATATGAGTGATGCTCATGTATGTTTATGTATGATTGACATGAGTAGTGCTCATGTATGTTTATGTATGATTGATATGAGTAATGCTCATGTATAATATGAAGTACTGGGCGTACTTTTGATCACCTGGTTGGTGGCATGAATGGCTAGTTGCCAAATTAGAGTATGAGTTGTACATCTCATTACCTAGTTGGTGGTAATAGCGGCGGGTTGCCGAATAATTTTGAAGTACTAGGCGAACTTTTGGTCACCTGGTTGGTGGTAATAGCGACGGGTTGCCGAATAATTGTGGAGTACTGGGCGTACTTTTGATGACCTGGTTGGTTCTATTTTGGGCTTATGGGCCTTCGCCCTCTACACTACATTCCAGCCCATTTATCTTGGGCTTTGCCCTTTTTTTTAAATTTTTTATTTTTTATTTTTACCCTCTGATGGGGTTTATACATATTACCATCTGATGGGGTTTATACAGATGTCTCCGAAAGATAAAAATAATTTACACCAAAAATAAGAAAAGTAAATCACATCATGCTGGTGGGGTGTTTATTCCTTGTTTTTGCATTGTCGCCATATGCTTTCGCAGAGGAAAACCTCTCTTTTGCTTTCTGTTTTTTCTCGGTTTTTTCTGCTTTGCTTTCGCTTTTATTTTTGTTTTTCTGCTTTGTTTCCCACTGCTTTTCTGCTTTTCTTTTTTATTTCTCCGCTCCAATAAAATTCACCCCAATACATAAAAGATTCCACAATGATAAAAATATTCAGAAAGTCCTTTGGCATCAGCTGTTGCAGACATTATGATCAGTATTCAGGCTCATTTCGTGGGCCTCATCAACTATTATGCAGAAAATACCAGCCATCTTTTTCCTTTTTCTCTACCTACAACCTCATTTTCCTTTTTCTTTGTTTTTCTTTCTTTTTATGTTCTTCCTTTTGGCATATGGCAGACAAGGGAATAATAATAAAATTGATAATGGAAACTTATCTTCTTCCAGGTAACATCGGTGAGGTTTGTTCCGAAGACGAGATTGCTGAAACTTTCACCGAAGGCATCTCTACCTCTCCCATATGAAGGCATCTCGGTGAGGTTTTGTTATGGTCAGCTTCCTGTTCCACAGCGAACTCCTTCCTCTTCTCCATCGGTGGAAACTTTTGTAGTGTTGTCAAGGACGTTAAACAGAAAGCCCAAAAGGTTGTAGCAACCATGCTGCAATCTTTCATCTTCTCTCATCCTCCTCTGCAAGTTACTAAAGGTTGTAGCAACCATGTTGCAGTTATAGGCCTTTTTTAAATGCATTATGTTCCCTATCTAATGCTTCATGGTGACTCGGCACTACAACTCACTAAGTTGGGATCAAATCAGCTTTATGTAGATGATAAAATGTACAGCCCCCCCGTCGTACTCCCCGTCCTATAAATGTTTGCAAGCATGGCTGCTGCGCACCTTGAGGCACCGATAAAATGTACAGCGCCACAAGGAAAACTGCACGGCGATGGTCACCTGACAGACACGTCCTCTACGTCGCCTGAGTTTTCTTCCTAAAACCCATGTCCGCCATTGATGGCCCTCTTTGCTCATCCATAGAGAACCCATGTGGTCCCCCATCCTTCCTACCCTCGTAAACCACCCTTAGAACCAAGCTCAGATTAAGAGCCAGAGTCAGCACGAGCAAGTTCCTCATTGTAAAAATCCCTAGAAAGCTAGCCATGGCTAGCTCGGTGAAAACTGAGAGAGCTCAGATGAGGTTATCTGGTAAAATGGAAGGGTAGCTAGAAGGAGTGGGAGTGAAAGAGGAGAAGAAGATAGAAGTGGTGGGAAAGAGGTGAGGGTCTGCTGTCACCAATGAAGTCGGTGAACACAACATCATCTTCGGTGTATCCTAAGATCCCTTTCAGCTTGCCCTCAGACTTCTCTTTGATAACGGCCTTGATCTTGGTTTGGTCTGACGTTTACAGGGACCCATCGTCGGCATCACAACATCCACCTGTAGAGGATCCCAGTATGTGGAGTAGGATTTTGGTGAAACTTAGAACCACCGGGGGCCCACGGAACAATGTAAGCATCAAGATAGCGCCACTTATTATAAGTGGCTTCGACTTTCGCTTATGAGTCTATCAATGGTGTCAAGATCTTCCATCAACATCTGGGTAGAAGAGGTGGCGGTGAACAGCCCAGTTGAGAGTGTCTCTGAGGGCTTGCCTGTAGAGGATCTGAACATTCTTCTTCTGAGTTGCTCGACGAGCTAAGTACGCTGCTGTTGACACTCCGCTCATCTCTATTTTTCTCTCTCTGTGGATATCTAGAAAAATCGAATGATCGAAGGAAGTTGTTACAGATGGAAGAAATTGTTGAATCAAATGGGTGTGCAAAGTAGAGTAATTGAGTGTTCAAAGTTTGTGTTTCTGTGTGGGTTTTGCAGATTCACAGTGGAGGTGAAAAATTGAGAAAAAACCGACATAACTTTTCGTATCGATTCCCACAGACGGCGCCAAATGTTGATGCACAAAACCGGAGTTCTTGGAACAACGTAAATCCAACCATGAATCTGTATGAAATGTAAATGATACAAGATGTATCGTGGTTCACCTCAAGGTTTGGTCTACGTCCACACTGATTGTATTATTTGAGAGTATTTGTGAGGGAAAGAATGTGAGAGCTTTGCTCTAGATAGGAGAGTCTTAGGGTTTGTGAGGGTGAGGATACCTTTTTATAGAATAAGGGCTCATCCCCTAATTACATATTTACCCCGTCCTTTATTACATAATTACATTTAAGTCCCTCGAGTATTTATACGAGGTCTAAATACGAGGCCCTAAATATGGTATAAACAGAGATGAAATGTTTGAAGCATATGTAAGAGGGCTAAATAGCTTGATCTTTGTATGCCATGCACTAAAGTTGTTGTTGGCTTGCAATGAGACTTTGTTGGTAACTATAACTCTTGTTGGGCATAAGTGCTCCCCTAGTTGAGTTATCAAGCTTGAAGGTTTTTGATTATTTGTGAATGCTAGGAGTTCATATGTACAAGTTGTACCACTCGTCTTCTGGTAGGTTGAATGAATGGTGAGTTGCTTTCATCACTTAGTTGATGGTAGGAAGGTGAGTTTCTTCATCACCTTTCATCACATTTCATCACCTGGTTGGTGACACGAGGATGAGTTCCTTCTTCCCCTGTTTGGTGGCATGAATGACAAGTTGCCAAATGATATTAAAGTACGAGTTGTACATTTCATCACCTGGTTGGTGGCATGAAGGAGAGTACGGGTTGTACATTTCATCACCTAGTTGGTGGCATGAAGATGAGTTCCTTCTTCACCTGGTTGGTGGCATGAGTGGCAAGTTACCAAATGATATTAGAGTACAGGTTGTACATTTCATCACTTGGTTAGTGGCATGAAGGAGAGTACGGGTTGTACATTTCATCACCTGGTTGGTGGCATGAAGATGAGTTCCTTCTTCACCTGGTTGGTGGCATGAGTGACAAGTTACCAAATGATATTAGAGTACAGGTTGTACATTTCATCACTTGGTTAGTGGCATGAATGAGAGTACGGGTTGTACATTTCATCACCTGGTTGGTGGCATGAAGATGAGTTCCTTCTTCACATTTCATCACTTGGTTGGTGGCATAAGTGGCAAGTTGCTAAATGATATTAGAGTACAGGTTGTACATTTCATCACTTGGTTGGTGGCATGAATGAGAGTACGGGTTATACATTTCATCACCTGGTTGGTGGCATGAAGATGAGTTCCTTCATCACATTTCATTACCTGGTTGGTGAGAATAAAGGCAAGGTGTCGAGGCATATTGTAGCAAGTGTCGAAGACACAAAGTATGTTGAACCCTTTCGAAGCACAGTTGACTTATGTATGGATGTGTTGGAATGTATGATGTTTATGTATGAATGTGTTGGAATGTATGATGTTTATGTATGGATGTGTTGGAATGTATAATGTTTATGTTGATTGATATGAGTGATGCTTATGAATGTTTTGTTATGCATGAAGGGATCCATGCTTTTGATATGTGAACCATGTTGGTTGTAACACTTAGTATCACATACTTTGTGTCAAAGTACACATGTTAAAGCTCTGAGTTAAAGTATAAGGGTAGGTCAACGTAGACCAAGTGTTCCAGTGTTAGGAACGCAAAAGACTCAGAAGAAGTTGTCTGAATTCCCTCTTCTTTAAATATTTTCCAAATAGCTTGTGTGACAAAACATCTCAAGCGGTTGAGAGTCAAAACATATGTAATGTGTATGCCTTCTTGTAATAGCATTTCCTTCATTACCTAGTCCTCTATTTTGAAAGAGTGAGGCTTGGCCCCATAGTCATAATAGTCGACGATATGTTCACCCCTGGTTGTCTTGATACGAACTTTTATCCCTTTTATTGTAATGGGCTTGCTGAGAGTAAAAATCCTTCCTCTTACCAAGAGATAGATACATTTGGTGACTTAGCTAGTAGTTAACTGAGGCAGGAGATAATGCAATGTGTGTCTGAATGACCAATATCTCCTTACTTGGTAGAACTTGACTTTCACTTCCCATTTGTTGATAGGGGTTAACCATATGGGGGTTCCCTTGGTATGTCCTTGCTTCGGCGGAGGCGTGGTTGTAAGCTTGTGCCATCACTTCAGAGTAAGTCTTCCAAGTGTTGGCATTGATCATGTAATTGAAGAAACAATCACGTAGGCCTGCCGTGAAGGCCTTGAAGGCGGTCTTGTCATCTACCTCAGCACAGCGAGAATGCTCATGGTTGAAGTAACCGACATACTCTCGTAGTGACTTGTCCGGTTTCTGGCGAATAATGTACAAGTCATCTGCAGAATGCAAGTGATCGGTCTTGAAGATGTGTTGAGAGACAAACAGTTTCCTCAATTCTTCAAATGAGTCTACTGTCTCAGGTGGAAGACGGTAATACCAGTTTAGAGCTCTGCTAGAGAGGGTAGAGGGGAAGAGAATACATCGCTCTTCGTCGGTGTGCATCTGATATGCCATGGTGGACTCTAAGAGGTTAAGGTGTTCAATTGGGTCCTCCGTTCCAGTATAGAGTTGTAAACCAAGCTTTTGTTTTGTCTTCGCTCGAAGGGGGTGTCGAGGATCCTTCTTGTGAGAGGGCCAGGCCTGGGTTGGTTCCAGTTAGGTATCTTAGCCTGATGTTCGGCCTTCAACTTGTTTACTTCCTCAATGAGCTGTAGGACAAGGGGGTCCTGAGTGGAGTCATGTACCACTGGAATTTTCTTTCGTAAATCTCCATCTCCTCTTGGAAGTAGGAAGGTTTAATCAAGAGCATGTGATTTTTCCCTAGACTCGCCGTACTGACTTCCAAGGTATGTCTGTCAGAACATTTCTGAGTCATTTATACCTTCGTGTTTCTCTAGGACTTGTTGCCCTTTCCCCAAATTGGTAGCCAGCCTGGGACATGCGAGGGGACCGAGTCTTTCAGAGACCCTTGGGTTATTGATCTTTGAGCTTACATGGAGGGGATTGTCTCGACGTTGCTTTAGGAAATCTCAACAGTTGCAAAAGACGGCTTTTGATCCCTCAACTCCTTCTGTAAGGAGGAGGTGTCTTCCTCAATTTCTCCTACTTTAGGTCGAAGCAGCTGGGTTGAGAGAAGTCTCATGTTGATCAATGTTTTGATGATTAGCTCGTTCCTCACCAGGGATACCCATGTCGAAGGAAGGCGACCCTCCGTGTTGGGGGGCACCCAAATGATGGTTGATGTTCACAAGGGTAATGAGCTCGCGTGTTTGAGTACGCCTAGTTTCGTGGAGAGTCTTAAAGAGCTTCTCATACTGCTCCTGGAGGACCTCATTCTTCATTGCTATCTTGTTGTTCTGAGTTTCTAGCTCATCGACTTTAGCTTGAAGAGCAACCCTTTTTCCTTCCTTCTTTCATTGCCTCGTACCAAGTGCAAGAGGGGTGTCATTCTGCGTGCTGTGGCTTCCTTTGCTCCTCATGTTGGAAAGGGATACTTGGTGAAAAGAGAGTGTATGAATGGTGGAAACTAGCTTAACAAAGCTGAAGATAGTAGGAATAAGTGTCGTTCCCACAGACGGTGTCAAATGTTGATGCACAATCAGTGAGGACTTTGGTACAACAGAAAGTGTTAAGTTTGTGACCTTCGCTAGATTGCTCCGGTCACTAGTATGGATAAGTATGTAAATGGATAGAGACAGGGAAGCAAACACAAGATGTACCTGGTTCACCATGATTGGCTACGTCCACGGAGTAGATGAGTTCTCATTAATTGTGAAGGGTTTACACAAGTACATAGGTTCAAGCTTTCCTTTAGTGAGTACTAGTGAATGATTTAGTACAAATGACATTAGGAAATATTGTGAGAAAATGATCTCTATTTATAGAAGAGAGTTTCTAATTTCATTCTGACATTGACACGTGTCGTGTTGTGATTGGCTTCTGATGTTGACACGTGTCACGCTATGATTGACTTCTGATGTCGACACGTGTCACGCTGTGATTGACCTCCTGGTTGGAGGGAAACTCTTCTGGATCCTTGATGTATAACGTTGACCGGTGCTCAGTAGTTTTAGGATTGGTCAAGTATGGTACAAAACAAATCCAATTTTCTCATAAACGTTTCATAAAATGTAACCATAAAATCATACTTTTCATGTATGTTATTCTAATAGTAAAATCATGCATTTTGGAAGGGGTCCACTCATAGATACTTCGTCGCTGAAGAGCCATTCGAACTAGGGAGGATGGAAACGCCACTAACAAATGCACCTAAGCACATAAAGGGACCAGTTAATAAAAATCTACTCAAACGATTGAATTTGGGAAAACGAACATCGAAATTAGTCTAGGAAGGGTCCCGACCGAAACCCAAAAAAGTCAACGGGTCAGGTCAATGATCAACGTTGACCAGAAGTCAACGGCTGACAGCCAAGCTGAGGTGGGCCAAGTCGCTGGAAATTGGGTTTTTGGCAGGAAGTTTGGGCAATTTTCAAAGCTTCGTAACTCGTTTATTAACCAAATTCGACCTATAATACATCAAAATGAAGATAGGAAAGTGTAGAACAAGACATTTGGAAGCTCAATGGTTGTCGAAGATGGCTGGAAAATTGCCAGAAAGGTGACTGGTCCGTGGGAAAACTGGGGAACTCTCCGAAAACTGGGTAAACTTTAAACGTTCATAACTTCTTCAGTACTTAACCAAATCGAGTGATTCAAAAGCCAAAATGTAGCTAGGAATGTGGAGAATAGATTCATACCAAGTGAGGACTGAGTGGTGGCCGAAGTTGGCCTAAAAGATGACCAAACAACCATGGCCTAGAAATTTCCAAATTTGCATAATGACCTTCCTTGAGATTTTTCCGAGTTCCTACACCACCAAAACCACCCAAAAACTTAGTAGTCATGAACTTAGACACGACCTACAACAATAGGGAACAATTTCGAGGCTTACCTTTGTCAAAAATGGCAAGAAATCCCCAGAGAAGTTCCTTGAACAGTGCAACTCGGGGGTGAGTTTTCGAATGGTTTTTCTTCTATTTTCTTGTTTCAAGAACTCGTAAGGACTATGATGGAAGGTTGTGGTGTAGCGTAGGTTGTTGTTGTGTGTTGTTGTTTGAGTGAAAACCCTCTAGAAGGTTGGTTTTTTAGAGAGGAATGAGAGGGCCGAGAGTGAGGGAGAGAGTTTGTGAAAGAGAGAAAGGTTTTCAGAAAATAATAAAGGGAAGAGAGAAGAGGTGGTCACTGGGGGGGGGGAGAAAACATGTGGGACCTAGTGACTCACAAAACAAGGTCACTAAAGATGAAACATGAAAATATCCGAAAAACATTCAATGTTTTGACATGTAAAATCTTTGTTATAACTTCAAATTCGAATTCGTTCGTGCCTACGTGTTCATGGTGATAAGTACGATAAGAATAAATAAAAAAGATTAGCCATAAGCGTTATGTGAAGACGGTCAATGAAAGTTCATGTTACAAGGATAATTTGGTAATTTTATATGCTTGATAATATAAGAATATAACAAATTTAGGACGGGGTATCACAATCTACCCCCTTAAGAGAATTTCATCCCCAAAATTTACTACCTTAAGTAAATAGGTACGGATATTGATTTCTCATCAATTCTTCTGTTTCCTATGTTGCTTCCTCAACTGCGTAGCTACTTCACAACACCTTTTCCAACAAAATGACCTTGTTTCTCAACGCTTTATTCTGTTGGTTGATAATCGTTACTGGCTCATCACATAGCTCATGTCTTGTCTCACTTCACGTATACAGCTTACTTGTCCACTTGCTTAGCAAACTCAACTATAAGTCATCAATATTACAGTCTGCAGCCCGCAATATCAACAACACATAACACATTATTGTCTCGATAAACAAGTAGTAACTTCTCAATGGTGCAAAATTACCATTTTATCCAACTCCAAGGCTACACATCTAAAGCACACAATTTCCCATATCGTAAATTCGATCCTCTGAATACCAGTTTGCAATACTCTTCTATCTAACCAGTGTCACTTGTAGAATCTCTCATACCATGTCTCAAATAGTGCTATACCCAAACCAAAAATAAAAATTGTCGTCGTAACAACTCCAAAAGAGATCGATGCAAATTCTAATCATGCTAAGTGAACACAACACGTTTTCCAAGGTCTAGATAGTTCGTTTAGACTGGCCAACAATCTAAGAATAAAATGAGGTACTGGATAACCAACTTAGTACCCAGGCCTTCAAGAAAACTTCACAAAACTTATAAGTGAAACGCACATCATGATGAGGTACAATAGTGATGGCATGCCCAATAATAGAATAATGTGATTCACAAAGCCTAAGCGAGCCGATTTATTGAAAATTTCTCTTGGATTTAGTGAACATCTATGCCGAGAAGGCTAAAAGAACACTCAAGAATTTAAGGGTCAAATAAGTCCAACAAATATGAAGGACAAGATAACTGTAGTGAATGAGTAATGATGCAAGAACACGCACAAATACCTAACTTGATTCTGTGGTGGCAAGTCAAGAGACTCGACTCGATTGGTGGTCCAAAGTAATATGATATACGGGAACACAAGACTTTTTCCCACTCATATATTCATAACAACTTGTTACTACGATAACCTCAAGGATATTCAATCACCAGTGGTAATGATTCACTCGAAATGATGATAATGGGTATTTGAAAGACTGATGGTTCCAGTTAAAACTTTCAAACCCGAGTGGTATTCCTGAACAATCTACCAGCATGCATGGCATACGCTAAAATGTGAGCCTCATCAAGAATTTTCCTTTTTCACAGCTTCCTTACCCTTAGGCAGGAACAATTTATTTCTTATCAACACAGTTCCAACTCCTCGGACTTTCAAATCCCGTCTCATGTCAACAGACACTTACTCATTCAAACTCATACATTACCGATCAAAAGTAGATTATTACCAACTCTAGATCATGAATAGGATAATTCTTTTCGTGAGGTTTGAGATGTCTGGGAGCATAGGCGATAACCTTACCATGCTACATCAGAAAAAAAAACAAAAAACACCCAAACGTAACAAGGATTGCAAAAAAAAAAAAAGACTTTAAAAACTCATCACCGACTTCAGGAAAACAAGGATGAGAGCATGGGTAAGAAAATGTTCCAAACACCAAAAAATTTCATTCCTAACTTTCATCCCACAAAGATTTCTAGAAAGAAAATGTGTCATTAGGTTTTCAAGTAAAACGGTAACCATTAGCTCAAGGTCGTAGATAGGATGGTTCACTTCATGTGGTTCCAATCATCAAGATGAACACGTGTTACTCGGTCATACAGCATCAGCGTGCAACTAAACATTCGATAACACGCCATCGTAGGATTCAAAATTTATCGATGTCATCAAAGAGTGTAAGAATAATGATTAAGCGAGACAATACTTCTGTTGCTAGAAACTTCATTCATCTTCAACAACTCAAACAAAATTGACTGGTTTTTTAGCCAAAAAGGAAATAGGGCTATGCTTAAAGAATCATTAAGAACTGCAGATAAAAAGTGACAAGACCAAGGATATTTCGTATTTTACAATATCTCATGAGGATTTTCAATTTCCAGCGGTGGAAATTAATAAGAATAATGTCTGATATAATAGAATCTCCCAATAAAAGTATCTAGTCTAAAGAAGAACAATGTTTGAAGAATTTGATATAAAGCTGATTGTCAATGTTTAGTGAACTTGACCTCAATGTTGGAGTAAGCAAGAAGGTTATCTATAGAACAATCGTCGAGAATTGTTCTGAGGATCCACATGAATTTCCTCATTGAGAACGAGTCCAAGAACATTAATTCGATCCCACCAACTAACACTTGTTAAACTATGCTTACAACTAACGCTTACTCGTTTTCTCCAACACGAACTTTAGATGTTTTAAGTAATTTCCATGCATATATGACTCTGGCCGCCATTCCTAGGGAATGCGTGTCGTAGAGTAACATCACCGTTTTAGATCTCCAAACTTATACCACTAATATTTTACCGTTTCACAACACTTTTATGTAGATACGACTCTGCCTGCCATTCCTAGGGAACGCATGCCGCAAAGTAGCATTACCAATTCGGATCTTCAACTAATCTTAACCAGACTTTCTCTCACTGAGGTTTTCTATTTCGCGTTACTTCAATGTAAATCTGACTATGTCCGCCATTCCTAGAGAACATATGTCGCATAGTATCGATCCGTTGATGAGTTGTTCATCACTATAATTTGTCACTACTAAGGCACAATTCGGACACGAATTTTGTACTTCAAATAGGATATGACAATTTAGTCAGAAAAAGGTTTACACAACTGTGTCAAAAGGCATCAAATCTGGAAACCGTGACATCCAAATGATGTCAAGGCCAACACACTACTATAGTAATAGAAGATCCTAAGTATGCTCTAAACAACTAGGCTTTGATACCAATCTGACACGCCCCGATCCCGGTGTCTGAATGACAATGAGATGACCACGTCATGGCTGACACCCGAGGGTGACGCAAGCCATTTATGAGTGCATATGCTAAGAACATGTAAAACATACATAAAAATTTTGCGCATAACTACGCAATGTAATATTCAAATACAACCTTTACAAAATAATATAATAATATTCAACTACCAACAAAATAATGGTGATGATGCGTGACATGTTCAGAGCATACTACTAATTAAGATTACAAAGAAAGGGGTCCTACACCGAGAAGACTCAAAGATACCAATGTGGGAGTGCCTTGATGCCAGGATTGTATACCTCGATTCTACGTCCTAAGGGGGCGTAAAACAAAACATGAGTGGACCAAGTTGATATATAGATAATACTAAAACAGTTATTTGCCAACGTACTAACCCTGAAGTTTATGAAAACTCAATAGTATAATATGTACTAGGTTTTCCCAAAACCCTAGCATGCCATAAAACCTTCATAAAACATATATCATATATAGTGTGCTTAATAGTGGTATCACAATCGTCTGTAGGCACTACATCTCCCGGCCGATGCCAATATATAAGTATCATTAGCTCGCAGGCACATAGTATAAATAACCACTTAGTAAGCATAGGAAAAACATGAATGTAATATTTCCTAAATATATCTCATCGGAGCTCAATAGCTTAAACATCATATCATGAATCATATTCGTAAATATCTCAGTAAGCATAAATCTAGTGAAGTATGATATTTCATAAAGCATGAATCCAATTTTCTCATAAATGTTTCATAAAACGTAACCATAAAATCATGTTTTTCATGTATGCATTTCTAATAGTAAAATTATGCATTTTGGAAGGGGTCCACTCACAGATACTCTGTTGCCGAAAAGCTGTTCGAACTAAGGAGGACAGAAACGCCATTAACAAACGCACCTAAGCACATAAAGGGACCATTTAATAAAACTGTACTCAAACAATTGAATTTGGGAAAATAGACGTCGGAATCGGATTCAGGACATCAAAATTAGTCTAGGAGGGGCCCCGGCCGAAACCCAAAAAAGTCAACCCAAAAGTCAATGTTGATTGGTCAACTACCAACTATCAAAAGTCAACGGGTTAGGTCAATGGCCATTGCTGACCAGAAGTCAACTGCTAACTCAGCCGAGTTGAGCCGAGCCAAGCCAAGCCAAGTCATCGAAGCTCACTGGAAACTGGGTTTTTGGAAGGAAGTTTGGGCAATTTTCAAAGCTTAATAACTCACTCTTTTCTTAACCAAATTCAACCCAAAATATATCAAAATAAAGATAGGAAAGTGTAGAACAAGATTATACCAATTGGAGAAGAGACTCATACCAAGTGGGGACCGAGTGGTACAAAAGCCAAAATGTAGTTAGGAATGTGGAAAATAGACTCGTACCAAGTGGGGACCGAATGGTGGCTGGAGTTGGCTGGAAAATGGCCTGAAAGATGGCCAAATGACCATGGCCTAGAAATTTCTAGATTTGCACAGTGACTTTCCTTGAGCTTTTTTCCGAGTTCCTACACCACCAAAACCACCCAAAAACTTACTAATCATAAACCTAAACACGACCTATAATGATAGGGACCAATTTTGAGGCTTACCTTCTCGGAAATGGAGAGAAATCGCTGGAGAAGTTCCTTGAACAGTGCAGCTCAGGGGTGAGTTTTCGAATGGTCTTTCTTCTATTTTCTTGGTTCAAGAACTCGTAGGGACTATGAGGGAAGGCTATGGTGTAGTCTAGGTTGTTGTTGTGTGTTGTTGTTTGAGTGAAAACCCTCTAAAATGGCTGGTTTTTTAGAGAGGAAGGAGAGGGTCGAGAGTAAGAGAGAGAATTTGTGAGAAAGAGAGGTTTTCAGAAAATAATAGAGGGAAGAAAGAAGAGGGGGTCACGTGGGAAAAAAATGGAGAAAACATGTGGGCCCTAGTGGCTCACAAAACAAGGTCACTAAAGATGAAACACAAAAATATCCAAAAAACGTTCGACATTTCGAAACGTACAATCTTCGTTATAACTCCAAATTTAAATCCGTTCGCACCTACATGTTCGTGGAAATGAGTATGATAAGAATAAATAAAAAAGATTAGTCATAAATGTTACGTCGAGACGGTCAACGAAAGTCAACATTCATGTTACAAGGGCCATTTGGCAATTTCATACGCTCGATAATATAAGAATATGACAAATTTAGGACGGGGTATCATAGTTCGTGTTTTGGGTTATTTGCATAATTGTAAATGGTAAACTAACACGTCAACTTTTTATCATTAATTTAGGTGAGGAAATTGAAGGACATGAATTCGCCCGCTTACACTGAAGAATTGTACAACTTGGCTATTGGGCCTCTAAGCGTAGAATTGTACTCCGAACCTCAGGTTTTCATGTAAACGACATCAAGTTTTTAGCAGCTGATCACGATGATAAGCTGTGTACCTATAATAATGGGGTACATGTCCCAGGTACGGGCGACATTGCAGACATTGATTTGTATGGAAAACTGACAAATGTTGTGCAATTGCTTTACAAAGACCGCTGTCAAGTTATCCTATTTAAGTGTTGCTGGTTTGATACAAACCTACATAGGGTTGGAGGTGTTAAGCGAGATGATGGTTTGCTATCAATCAACACTAACATATATTGGTATAATGATGACCCCTACATTTTGGTAATGATGGCCAAACAAATTTTTAATATAGATGACCCTAAGGGCGGGAGGGGATGGAAAGTAGTTAAGAAGATTGAGCACAGAGGGTTGTATGATATTCCAAACCAAGATTCTGCTAATGATGATGATTATGGTGACATTGTTGACCAACAACTGGAGATTTCAAAAAAACTTGGTGCAAATACACTGCGGGATATGATTATTGTACAAGAACCGTATCAGGTAACCGAAGGTCCTGCAAAATTGAAATACCGATCGACTCTATTATGATTGACCTCAGGGATTTACCATGATACAATGCACCCGAGCTTGCGAACGATGTTGATGTGCCTACAAACAAGGAGGAATGGGAGTCTGAATCTGATGAAAGTGATGATATTTATTCTTGTTCAGACGAGGATTAATGAAAACTTGTGATGTAAATGTAATGATATTTATTGAATGGTATTTATTTTGTATACAAACAAAAGTTTTCTTTCAAAATTTGTAAAAAAATTAATTAAACAAAAAAATATTTATTTAATTAAACAAAAACAAAATTAAATTTACAAATATGCGCGATGACATTTTGGAAATGTTTGTCTTGCAAATATTTAAAATTTTGTTTTTTTATTTAAAAACTGGACACTTGACAAAAATTAGAACACCCTCATCGCACAAAATGTAAAAATTTGATTTTTTTGGCGAAAATTGGGCGCGTTTTTATTTCGGGGCCTTCACTTTTCTCATTATCTCTCTCTCTCTCTCTTTCTCTCTCTCTCTCTCTCTCTCTCATTCTCTGCATGCAAAGCTCACTCTTCTCTCTCTAGATTCTATCTGAATCTCACTCTCGATTCTCTCCATCTCTCGCTCTCATCACTCACTATCTCAGTCTTTCCCTCTCTTGCTCTCTCTGTTTCTCTGTCTCTCTGTCACTCTCTCCTCCACACCTGACAATTGGCCGCCGCACTCCGACGCCACACCATCTCACCGCCGCCACAACATTACTAGGTAAGTACCCAGTCTCCCTTAATTCAATTATTTATTAGTGCAATTTTTCATTTTTTCTGTTGAATTGTTTTAATTAGAACATTTAGGGATTTAGGGTTCTAATTAGGAATCCTGGGTTCGGGATTTATGGTTCGAATTGGGAATCTTGGGTTAGGGTTTTCGAATTGAGAATATTGGGTTATGGTTTTCGAATTGAGAATATTGGGTGATGGTTTTCGAATTGGGAATCCGGGGTTTGTATATTTTTTCCATTTTTTTTTTTGTTATAAACAAAACTTGGTATCAAATTGGGAATCAAATAGGGGTTTCGAATTGGGGTTACCTAATATGAAGGAGAGGAAGTCCCAGCAAATTCCATTAACAAAATCGGGTATTATACATTAAGAAATTTGGAAATTTTGCTTTGAATACTACTATCATAGATCAAACTCATTAAGAAAACACAACATTATACGTCTTGGGCTCAAGCCCTCCCCCTTCCTCTCGTCTAAGTTAGAGTAGTGATGTAAAAAATAAAATAAAAAAGTTTTACTACAGTATAGTTAGTAAATGATTCCTTACTCCCTATTTTTATGCAGTATTTTTTTTTATCATAAGTTTAATTTGGTTTCTTTTTAATTGGACATGCTCATCATGTTTCACAACTTCCCAATGTTGCAGTGGTCCCCTTAAGCTTTACCTTTATCTTGCATGCTAAGGCACCAAAATATTTTATTCTTTTGTCATATTGCAATGGGTGGAATCATGTTGCTGCTCATACTCTTGAGAATATTTCTTTTTTCACTATTTGGATTTAGATTCTTAACTTTATTATTCTCTGTCTTGGTCATTCAAGTAATATATGTTTTGTTATGTTGGATTTAGGGCTTTATAGAATTGGATATTTAGTATACTGAAAAGTGGACTACCATTTAGCAACTTTGGAATATAATGATGAAGACTATGCATGGATGTGTTTTCTTGATAATCAAGACATGGTTAAGGGAAACTTTTTCCTGTTTATCATATTGTGAATTTGTAAATTAAGTGTTGTAATGTTGTGTTTGGTATTCAATAATTGGATTTGGATTTGGATTCAAATTTCCTTTTATACTTAGTTTGCTTCATTTGATTTTATACCACAATTTGCAACATCTGCAATAGTATGAACAGTTTTCTTCTATATGTAATCTTGCAGTGTTGATCTTGTTTTTACTATTATATGCTATTTCTCATTCACATTCCCCACCAATATATGGCTATAAACCATGCCCCCAACATTGTGGATTATGTGATGAAACCATGCTGCCTATAGCTAATACCCATATTTTTGCTTTTTTGCTATTTGTTTCCCTACACCAACCATATATGCTATTGTCTCCAATGCTTTGCCCTAGCTGTATATTCAAATAAGTTTGCTAGATTTGGTGTTTTAGTTTGGTTTTGGATCTTTTCCCCAAAGATAGATAAACTTAATTTATCTCTCTATGTACACACACACACACACACACACACACACACACACACATATCAAGGAAAATGTTATATTTTTTACTATTACTGATCTATTGGCAAATCAACTACTTAGGATTCATTGCTTACTGATCTATTGGTGGATTATGTATATTATGTGTCATGTGATATACTCTAATAAATTGACTAAAATTAGTGGAATGTAACTTTTTTATTTATTGTTTTTGTAGATGTCAAACCTAATTTCAAACTGTCGGGCAGCTAGTAAGGTCAGTCAGGCATCTTCTTCAACAGGTAGTGCTGCTGCCACCTCCCTACCTGATATGGGAACGACGGGTGTGTCTCCGGTCATGCCTTTCGGTCCAATGGTACCTACGACTCCTGCATCATCAACTTCTTCGATGACGTAACCTAGAGTTTTGAAGAGGCTGAGCAGTCTAGTAAGGCTTCTTCTGTCCATAGATAGGGGTCCCAAACAGGTAATGCATCTTTCTCATAGTATAATTGAACTTTTGAAAGTTTTTTTTGTTGTTGTGAAAATCGAACTTTTAAATTATTTGGTTTTTCAGGTAGGTTCATAAAAAGTCATTAGTTACAAAATACTATCAAGGAGGATACTGAAATTTATTGGTGGATGACAAAAGAAGATTCCCAATCTTCTTTACAAAAAGTTGGTTGATAAATTCTTTGGTTACACTCTTAAAAAGTTATCTTTCTTATTCTTTTATTTTCTCATTAGTGAAAATCTTTAGTATATTTTTTCAAGTTACGAATATGGTGTGTTAAAAATTTCAAAGAGACGAGACTACTCACATCGATATTGTTCTCAACTTACTTAATTACATATGCAATCCAATATGTGTGTAGTTTCTTCACAAATTCACGGCTAGTGATGCAATTAGAAGTGAAAACACATAATACAAGTTGTAAATTTTGTTTTAAAGTCCCCAATTGGTATAAAGTGTTTGAATTGTTGGGTGGATATGTTGTTTTTGTTGTTATATTGTCTGCATATTTTAGGAAATGTTATAGGTTTAGGGGAGGTTCTACCGAATTTTCAGTAGAAAATAGAGTTCGTCTAATGTTAATTTTGTTTATTTGGTAGTTCAAAAAATAAAAATAAAAAAACCAAGGGCCCATGCAGACTTTTGAAGACGTCACAAACCACTTGCACCACGACCGAGAAGATCACCATTACGTAGGATCCTCGACATCATGCGGCTGCAACAAAGGAGCAGCACAATGTGTTGGCCAGCAACATTGGCTCGGTTACCAGGAATCATTGCCCCATCCTGTGGGAGTCATAGAAAGCTGTCCCACTTGAAGTCAAGGAACTCGTTCTTCATGAATTATCAGTAAGTATTTTCAACCTCAAATACTAATTTTTTATTAAAGTATACAAATATTATAAATTTTAACTATTATTTATTTGTTGAGTTTTGCAGCATCACTATGAGCTCACAAACCTCGATGCCAATCAAAACCAGTACATCAACGAGCTTTGCGCCTGTAGGTTGACTCAATGGAAGAACAACCTCCACAAGCATTATGAGAAATATGACGGTTTGGATGTCGCTCTAGCAGTTGGGTGCCTTATAGAGTTAGTGGACCGCTGGGATGAATGGGAGTGGCTCTGCAGCCATTTTCAAGACGAGAAATACCTCGTAATTATAATATATATTTCAATAATATTTAATCAAAATTTTTATATTGTGAAATAATATTTTAATTTTTTTCATTAATTTGTTATAAATATCTAAACTAATATGTTTTTTAAATTCAACAGAAAAAAGTGAAGGCAAACTCGATCAATCGGTTAAAGAAGAAACTTCTTCACGGCTTCGATTCATGATGTTTCTCTTATAGGTTGGAGGAGTGACGTAAGGTAACCATATATTTATTCTATGTTATGATTCTTTTTACTCTCTATTACACAATTGGTAATCTATGTGTTAATATTTTTATTATTATTTAGGGGGGTCAAAGTTTCCTGAGATTGACATGTTCAAGGAGGTGTACGTTCGTCTTGGGGAGGAGCTAACGAAGCAGCTTCATTTAAGTTATTTTAATTTTTTAATATTCAATATTAATTACATGTATGTAAAAATTAATTTGTTTTTTTTCATTTTTCTAGTCCACCATGGTGGAGAAGGGCCAGACCGTTCTGGAGAAGATGGCTTTCTAGCTTCCCTAGAGACCCCGATTGAGGAGGTGTTTCCCTCTGAGGATGCGAGTTTTCAGATCATGACGGACACACTCGATCAAACCCTCGGTCGTAGGCATGGGAATGTTCACGGGGGGCTTGGGAAAGCCTACCTTCGGTATCCGTCTACCTCATCCTCCTGGTAGAGAACATAAGAGGTCCAATCACTAACATCTGAAGCAGCAAACCTAAATGAGCAGATTGTAGCCCAACAGTCTCAGCTTGCAACCCAAAGAAGTTTGATGAACCAAATTCATCTCGCCCTTCAAATCTCTAGCATTCGGTTACCCGACGTTGAACCATCTCCAGCAACGACCTTCCAGCCCCCCAACGTAACAGCAACACCACCAGCATGCTATTGTGACGTGGACGACTACATATTTTATTTTTTTTAATTATTTTCAAATTTTAAAATATTTCTTTATGTTGTATGTAAACTTTCAATAATTTTTTTATTCAATATTCTTCTTTACATTTTATGTTTTTAATTTTATTAAATTAATTTATACATAAAACAATATTATCAACATTTAAAAGGAAAATAATAAATAATAAATAAATAAAAATTATTTTAAAATAATAATTTTAAAATCATATTGCGACGGCCTTATGTCCGTTGCGCGCAAAGGTCTAGGGGTCGAACCCCAGTTTCGCCTCTCGGAGTATCACTCGCAACTAACACTCATTCATCGCTCTTTGTTTCGCGCAACGACCACCAATTTCATCATGCAACATTCATTTCGCGAGACGAACCATTTTCCTCCGTCACGTAATGTTTGACTTCACGAGCTTTGCACGACGTCCTTTTAGCAGCCCAATGTTTCCAGCAACCGTATTTGCCTTTGCGCAACGACTGTCCCTTCGTCGCCCAAGCAGTTATGCTTAGTAGTGTTGGAATTTGACTAACAAAGAATAAAAGACCTTGAATAAAACTCTTCTTCATTCTATATCTTAAAAAATAATAGTTTTTGAGTTTTTATAGAACTCAAATATACTATTTGCCGAAGAGATGTATCGTTTAGGGTTTAGGTAGTTAGGTAATACCCTTTAACAAACACATCACTAAAGGGGATGGGTCCCTTTGCAGCACCCTTTGATATATAACCTTTAACACTTGATTGCCTTTTATTTTTCATTCATATTTAATTTCCAACAGATATAAGGACAATTTAAACACAATGATTAATAATTCAAAGTATGCATGCATCATAGCATAAGCAATTAAATAAAGGGAATTGTTATTAGCAATCCAAAAATATCATTCTACACTCATCACAAGTGTATTTTTCTTTCTAATTATAGAAAGTTTGGAGTGTAAAATGTGATTTTGGAAGTGCCAATAGCAATTCCCTAAGTAAAAGCTACATATCCATGCTAAGGCTCATGGTCTTACCCTAGCAAATGAAAGTTGGTGACACATAATCAAAATCAAAATCAAAGGAAATATAACAAAGAAAAAGGATAGAAAACACCTTAAAAGAAGAATACAAATTGTCAAGGCCTAACCAAGTTCTCCAAATTGATGCGTAGGGAACCCTAATGGCTAGATAGCCTTATTTTTACCACTAAAGGATAGAAAACACCTTGAAAGAAGAATACAAATCGTCAAAGCCTAACCAAGTTCTTCATATTGATGCATAGTGAACCCTAATGGCTAGATAGCCTTATTTTTACCTATAAATCCTTCCTGGATAAGGTCTTAAAATAAAACTAGGAAACTAAATAGATAGCTAAACCACCATGGGTTGGCCTAGTGGTTGGGGACAAATTCCAGACCCATATTTCACATGGCACATCTTGGGTTCGAGTCATGGCACTAATGAATCACACGATAGTGACTGAGAAGGCTATAATGTCTATGTGAGTCGTCTCGGCTCCCGAAAGGATGGACTTCAATGGCGAATCCACCAGCTAGTCTCTTTTTTCTTAAAAAAATGTAGAATAAGATAACACAGAAATACACTCCTATTCCTTTTTTTTTTAAGGAAATACATTCCTATTCTAACTTTGAGAAGCATGGGCAACCATAAAGAATCTCACGTTTCTGGACCGAAACACCTTCAAATCGGGTTCAACATGTCACTTTTTAAAGCTTAAGTCATCCTGGACATATTTGCAGAAGGATCCATCGCCAAAAGACAAAAAGCCCAAATAAATCAAAGACGTCACTTTAACAGCTTTGCGCGCTGGTTCTTTATTTCATCGCCATAAATTAACCACTTAGTAGAAAAATCTGAAACTTTGATATGAACAAGGTGAAATTTTCCAAACATTCTCCAATTAGAATCACTTTAAAATTAATCAGTTTGATCGTTTTTTTCTCAAGAGGAAATCCCATGTTCTATATTAAGAATATAAATCCAAGTAATGAAATTTCACGAAAATAATTACCAAAATATACTTAAAATTTGATAAAATATATAATATAAAATCAACTCATCAACCATGCTTAATGAGAGAGAGAGAGAGAGAGCGCGCACGTTGGAATGTGATTGCTCGGGATACAAGAGTGACAGTTTGATAGTACAGAATTGAAAGTTTAATGAATACACCACAACTGTTTTTGTAGAATTATCAGAGAGACGGGCCATACGACCCACTTCCAACAACACCGATATTGTCCCCAACTTGATAATTACCACCTGCACAATCCGTCAGGTGTGGGGTTTTATTACAAAAGGCCTCGATATTAGTTAGAGTGGAGTTAGGATATTTAAACTCTTCTTTTGTCATTGATATGGTCGATGTGGGACATTTCAACACGCCCCCTCACGTGGGACCCAATTAGCAGGTCACACGTGGAAGATCCACACATCGACAACCACGTGGAGCCAAGGGGGCTCACCCTACACGCGGGGCCAAGGGACCACCATCATCGCGCGGGGCCAAGGGGACCCATCCATCACGTGGCAGTACGGTACGGGCCTGCTCCCTGGCTCTGATACCATGTAGAAGTATCAGAGAGACGGACCATATGGCCCACTTCCAACAACACCGATATTGTCCCCAACTTGATAATTACCACCTGCACAATCCGTCAGGTGTGGGGTTTTATTACAAAAGGCCTCGGTATTAGTTAGAGTGGGGTTAGGATATTTAAACTCTTCTTTTGTCATTGATACGGTCAATGTGGGACATTTCAACACGCCCTCTCACGTGGGACCCAATTAGCAGGTCACACGTGGGAGATCCACACATCGACAACCACGTGGAGCCAAGGGGGCTCACCCTACACGCGGGGCCAAGGGACCCACCATCATCGCACGGGTCCAAGGGGACCCACCCATCACGTGGCAGTACGGTACGGGCCCGCTCCCTGGCTCTGATACCATGTAGAAGTATCAGAGAGACGGGCCATACGGCCCACTTCCAACAACACCGATATTGTCCCCAACTTGATAATTACCACCTGCACAATCCGTCAAGTGTGGGGTTTTATTACAAAAGGCCTCGGTATTAGTTAGAGTGGGGTTAGGATATTTAAACTCTTCTTTTGTCATTGATACGGTCGATGTGGGACATTTCAACAGTTTTCACTACACCAAAAATGCTCATCGAGGACGTTGAAAACTAAAGGCTCAAGTGATATGAAAGTTGAAAAGAATTTTCAAAATAAAATAAGTAAAAATCTGAAATTTGAGAGGAGTAGAACTACCGGTCGAACTAATAAGGCTACTTTTCAAAGGTGAGGATGTGTACATTAAAGATTTCGGAATTATGTTCTAAAAACTAGTGTGAAGTATTTTTTTTTTTTTTTTACTTGACTTTCCTTGTCAAATTTGTAACATTTTATCACAAAAGCTCTTTAGGCCAATTTACATTATATTAGGCTTAGAATACTTGACATTGAAGAGCAAAGTGCATGGTCTTGATTTAACTCACGTCAAGTTTGTTTATGCATATGCATTTAACATTCAAGTTTCTTATGCATTCTGATTAGTGAAATTGTCGACCCACATCATCTGATTAGGACACACAATTTATTCTAAAATAGCATATTCTATATCAACATTCTGCCTTGTACATTTTAAGAAAATTCAAATGGGTTGTCTGATTCCTTCACTCGTGTAAGTTTCGCACGCTTATGTTTTCAAATTTCATTAACATTTGACAAGTGTCTTAGGGTTGTTCAAAACAAAAATATCTTTTGGTTTATTAGGGTTGAGTTGAGCTTATTTGCTCTTGGGTTAGAAAGCTTATCATTTTTTAAGAGGGTGCATTAGCTCTTCCGAGCCTTCTCTCGGAGTTCTTAAAAAATCCAAGATGCAAACACTTTTTCATGCATTAAATCTTTGTGTTAACTCACCAAAATATTTTGTGAAAAGGTTTGCATTGTTCGTTGTCTAAAAAACCCAAAAATAAAATTTACAAACCTGTCTTAGGGCTTAGTGAGACAGAGAGTGATTGTACAGTAACATGTGGTGGAAGGTGCGGGCAAAGAATCTAAAACGAAGCGTCATAATGATAGCCTGCCCATCTCACTCGGCAGCACCGAATTATATGTGACTCCTTTTATCTTTGCCCATACTCCACGGATCCTTTTATCAGTGACGCCAACATGATTTCTTTACATATCTGAACTTATGTGACGAATTTAGAGGATCACATAATATTGATCACATATTCTATTTGTTCTTGCAGTGGATCATATAGGACACTCTATGTCTTCTAATTGTATTTGGTTTAATATTGTGCCTGCGAGTGTGAGGAATGCCTTACACTTTGATGCTGTGTACTGGTTGCCCGAAGGGCTCTGTTATTTAAGCTTTTTTTTTTTTCTTTTTTCTTCTCGAAAAACAAAATGTGCATTTGCATAATTATTTATATGGATTAGTACATACCCACCAATGGCTCAAAACATATTCTGAAGAACGGTAATAAACAACACACACTCTCACCTTTCAAGATCTTCTCTAACAATAAAATAGCTAGAGCTATAACAAACGAGCTAGCTATTAATTAATGTCAAGCGACTGGAAAAACAATGACATTATCCAAGACAGGGCCCGCACATATGACCATAGTCATCGAGTTTTGTGTGATAGTAGGCACTGTAAAATGTTAATCCTGTTCTGAATGAAGTTGCTTGGAACTTGAGAATTGCAGTTTTGAAGCCACCTTTTCATTCAGACACAAAAGGAACTTTTAGGGTTTCCTTGCCAGCAAAGGCTTCCATCATCATCGATCCATGGCAACCGTTCTTTGCATCTCCGATGGTGAAGTTAAGGTTGTAGAATTTGTTTGGGACGGTTCTAATAATTTGAGCAATTGCACTTTCTCTCCCTACAACCAATTCGATGGCTGCAAGTCCCCCAGGAACTGAGAAATGCTTACTGTCTATGTATTTGACAGGCTAAAAGGGCTCAATGATCCATCCAGGTAGTGGTGAGTACATGTCCTTTACCTTGGGAGGGATGAGGATCCCAGTTGAGAAGTTCTTAAACACATGAGGGCCTATTTCAAACCCACCATTTTTCACTAGGTTACCTGCATACAGAGAGATTGACATATACCATCAGTTGGGGATGAGATTTCCTAATCGAATAAATCTTTATTGCTGTGACGGTATTAAATGTTTTTTTTTTCTTTAGGAACTTGTAAAAGTATTGATTTATGACCAGTAATCTATAGTGGTATTATGTGTCATGCCGCATTCGATGTTGAGTAGTAACTAAACTTGGAGATTTTTTTTATTGTGATTCTATAGTAGTACTAATTCTTACGAAATTAGTGAACCACATGATATAATAGTTGATGAACAGAAAAATAATATAAATACTTAAGAGGTGATTTCCTTACAATACGTGGAAGGATGAGTGTGATGTGTAGTCCACTCAAAACGTAGTTTCTAAAATTTAAATCTTATATGAAAATCTAGTTGTCCGTACTAATCATCTTATCAGGTGATAGTGAAGTCAGCAATCTTATATGATCTAATGTGATGTAACAATGTGAATTCTGTTGTAAAATCGATGGTGGGTGTAGTGGAATAAAAGAAACAAGACACAAAATTTACGAGGTTCTTCTACAGTCAGTGTGACTGGAGTACGTCCTCGGGACTGCAGTGGTGCTTTCATTATAATTTGGAATAATAGGAGTACAAAGATAACTCTCTTTAATCTTCCCCTCATTTTCCTCTTCTTCCTCTCTTCCTCTTCTTTCCTCTCTCTCTCTTCTCTCTTCTTTTCCTTCATTTCTCTCCCGTGAACCTCTAACTACTTTTGTGTTGTGTGGGCTTTGCATATATATAAAAAAATAAGAATCGTATGAAGCAAGTTTTGGTAGACAATGGAAGGGCCACTTGCCCATTATTTAATTCCCATGAGTGGACATCCACTGTTCTACAACACTCCCCCTTGGATGACCACAAGTCTTCGATTGACTCGTTAAAATCTTGATCTGTCTTGGATGCTCCCCTTGATGAGTATCTCCCCCTGATTTCAAATCATTTAGGTTGATCGTTGATCGTTCTGCTTTAGTCTCTTAGTAAGAAGAGTTGCTGAAAGAGTTGCTTTACTTGTTGTTAACTTTCCACAGGCTTTTTCTTGAACTGGGTTGTAGGACTTTCTGCTAGACTAGCATCCAAAGGTCTGAATTTACTCCTTTTATCTGGAGCGGAATTTGATTCAAGAGTAGTGAACACTTGATCTTGAATCGGACTTGTGATTTCTTCAAGGACCTTCGAGGCTTGATCTTGAATGAAATTGGACCATGAGGAGCTTCATGTGGCAAGTGATCTTCGGCTTTGTCGGGGATGAATCAGCACATGTTTGTTGCGTTTGTCTCCACATGCTTCAATGTATCATTTTCACTTGCCTTACTTGCTCCCCTTGCTTAAGTAGTATTTTCCCTGTTTGTCTCCTACATGTGTGGCATCTTCTTTGCTTTATGATGCAGGAGTGGAATGCAGCCCTTGCATTTGAATGGTTCATCACTTCTTGGTGACTGGAGACCCAATTCCAACCGTTGAAGATGACTACTCGAGAGCAATACTAGGTAAGCAATCGGGAAATGTTCCAGGTAGTCTATTCCTTACCTGGAGTTTGAGTGGAGGTTCCGACATACTGCTTTCTTTATCATTGTCTTCGCAGGCAAGAACAAGGACAAAGGAAAAGACAGGGAGATTGCATGATATGAGATAATCTTGCTCTGGTCCCTGAAGATATGTGATAATCTTGCTCTGGTGTGACATGTTTGAAGAGGTATTCTCGGAGAGGAAGAAAACTGAGTATTTCGAGATGCTATGTTGAAGATGCATTCTCGGAGATGAGGAAGAGTTAGGTATTCTTGCAGTGTTGCAGGTTTGCCTTGTTATGGAGAACAGAGGTCGACATATATAGAGATTTCTCAATAGCAAGTGTGGTGCTGTGCTTTTACTCTTGTCAGCAACTGTGGTGTAAATAGAACAGTAAGATTTACGCGTTTTCAACTTTGTCAGAGATCTTTGACAAAATTGCACGCGACATCTGAAAAAGCTGGGATTACGTCTGAAAAATGCCAACGAACTTTATTCAGGAAAATCTGGCTTTTGAAATTTGGAGAGCGGTGCCTCTTTAATCTCTGAACAAGTAGCTATGTTGCCTCTTTTTTTTTAGAGACATCAATTGTGTTCAAGAGTAGGCTCAGAAAATTACTGCCTATAAAATTTTCCCTTTTTTTTGCACTTCTGAGATTTCAATTTATCTGACATTCTTCTCCATCATCATTTTCTAAAAATGACTTTCCCATCTAACATTTGCTTAGATTTGAGTCTTAGGAGTGATACAGATGAGCAGCGTCATGATAATATATGGCGCCCGTCCTTCTTATCTTCTAATGGTCCTCTTACGGTTGGGGACTCTGTGATGAAGAATAACATAACCGCTACTGTGGTAGCTAGGAATCTTCTCACTCCAAGGGATAACAAGATCCTTTCAGAACGGTCTGAAGAGTCGGCCGTTCAAGACTCCTTGGCTCTCAGTGTTCAGTGTGCTGGCTCTGTTTCCAATATGGGCCAACGCCTACTTGCTCAAACTCGCGAAGTTAAATCATTGATGGCGGAGGTGGCAAGTCTTAAACAAGAGATCAGAGGGCTCAAGCACGAGAATAGGGTGTTACACGTTCTTGCAAATAGTTACTCTACGAGCATGAAAAGAAAGCTCGACCAACTGCAGGAATCCGAAAGTCGGATTCAAAGTGATCAGGTTTGTTGCTAGATTCCGAAAGCAACTGATGCCTTCCCCTTCTGGTGTTTTGCTAAGTACTGGGGGGCCACGTGATCAATCTCCAGTGCCTCCCCCTTCTGGGGTACTTCCGAGTACTGAGGCTTCACATGAGCAACCTTTGTGAAGGCTCCATCCTGTTTGTTTGTTTTAACTCATGTGTATGTACATATCTGTAATTTCTTGGAGATATTAATAAATAAGCTTTATTTCATTCAATGTATTGTGCCAAATACAATAAAGCATATACTTCACTAAGATGTGGTACTTCTGGACCAAGTATTAATTTATCTTTACCCTCACGAAGATAAATGATTATTCTTAGTGTCTTCATCATATGAGTATTCAACTCATAATCTTCAATCCATATAGTTCTTTTAATATCATAAATATCATGGATAAGATTCGTGTTGGTAGATTGTTCAATCTGCAGCTCGAGACAATAATTCCTTCAACACTTTATAATTTTTCTAGACTCTTCAGGAGTCCCAATTTAATATCATCAACTCTTCAAGAGTTCTAATTTAATGTCATTGACTCTTGCAAGAGATTTTAGTATGTTGCAACAATATCATAATAATAGTACTCACTAAGGCAATTTATATCATCCATTGATATTGAGTATATATTTTATGCTTTACCCTTCAGAGGCTTACTTCAAGCAATTTGAATCCTTCAAGGGTTTTCTACACTTCATGACACATTTTCCTTTGGAATTTATACAGAGCAATTTGCTCACATGTATACTTGAGAGATTTACTTATGGAGATATGATATGGGCGACTCATAATCCTTTATATATAATTCTTCATTCATATAAACTTGTTTACAAGAGTATAATTAGTAACCTTGTGTCATATCATGTAAGTGTATTTCACTATATTACAAATGCCCAATGTAACCTCCTTGGTTCAACATCTTTTGGCTATTTGTATTGTATTCAAATATATAGGTCCATTTTTCCACGTTCTTACAAAATTGTAATGGAATTGCCTTTCTCCATTTTGGCCAATAATTTTCCTTTTTGTCGACGAACAAAAGAACGTGACTCAATATTAACACAGCTCATTGATGAATTTAGTAGCTACTTGTAAAAAACCAAAATTACCATTGGTTATCATCAATCCGTGATCCCATATTCTCAAGTGCATGCGCATGCATAAAAGCTTTTCATTTCTTTGGATATCAATTGCCTCTTCAAGGGCATTACACTATCTCTTCCAGGATAGTCATAGTTTAGAGAATGCGGATCATAACCTCTTCTTGAGCGTTATAGAGCTTGGATTTTAATCTCCACTTCCAAGAGTTGAGTCATTTAGAACCTATACGTCAATCATGCTTCATGCATGAGACATCATCATTCCCATGTCTGCGGATTGTCCTTTCTGGGACGTGTATCCACGCGGCGACTGTCATGCTTCTGGCATGCAACAGTTATGCTTCGGGAATGCAATAGTTCAGTAGTGCCATATTATTCTTCTTTCGAATAACTGAACCTTTTGAGTCTAAAAATCTGCCACGCTTCAGGCGTGCAACAGATAAATCATTTACTGTCTCATTATTTTGTCCAATAGGGACATCAATTCTTGTAGGCACATTTGCAGTAAGTATATGTGATTTCATCACTTTCGTTGCATCATTCAATTATTTCAATTTCATTTTCTCATTGATTGCTTCGTGAATCAAAATAAGACAAATTATCTTCGTTCTTCTGGAACGGTCGTTTCTCATCATTCTTCTGGAATGATATTTTCTCCCCCTAACAGCGGGAAAATTGTCTTATCAAAATGACAGTCCGCAAACCAAGCGGTAAATATATCCCCAGTCAAGGGTTCTAAATATTGAATGATAGATGATGTTCAACATCAATGCCCATTTTAGTACGTTGTGGCAGTGCAATAGGCACATAGATAACACAACCAAAAACTCATAAATGTATAATGTTTGGCTAGTTCCCAAACACGAGTTGTACTGAGCAATATTGATGGTTGGTAACATGTCTCAACCGAATTAATAATGCATCATGTAAAGTTTACATGTTCCCATGTAGAAAATTGGCAATTTCGTTTTCATGAGCAGAGCGCGGGTAATCAATTTCATCCGCTTAATAAATGCTTCTGCTAAACCATTTTAAGTATGGACATAAGGAACTTCTGGTCCTTATTAAATAGTCTATGGACTGAGACTTTTATGACCTTTATTATAATTAAGTTGAGGCACTGTGGCACTTCAAACTTAAGGTACTCATCAAGGAATTTCATGTCCTGATCAAAGGATCAAAAGACTTCATGCCTGATCTTTTTGTATGATGGAACTTCGGGTCCAATCATTTTATATGATGATGATCAAGAAACTGCAGGTTCTGATCTGATCAAGGAACTTTGGGTCCTTGTTATACTCATTGTAACAAAAGATAAGTACAATAAATAAATTAAAGCAATAGACGGTAATTCCAGCCATAATGAATAAATTGCATTTAAATAAATAAAGCTTGTGACAAGGGCTTTAATTCAGCACCATTAAAACTTAAAGCAATAGGCGGTAAAACCGTCCATGGTAAATAAATTGCTTTAAAGTAAATAAAGCTTGTGACAAGGGCTTTGATTCAGCACCATTCACATAAATATCAAAACTTTAAAACAAAGGGTAATAATTCTACCCACTGTAAATAAATTGCTTTAAATAAATAGAGCTTGTGAAAGTGTTTTAAGCCAACACCATTCACACAAATAAATATATATATTTTCTTCTTTCTGTCGGCACCAAGCTCCAAAACATTTTCTCACATGCTGCACAATTCCTTTGCTTTTTACCTTTTTCAAGCTCATTTTGGTTACTCAGTAAATAATAGTAACAATAAGTTCCAATTGGTGTTCCTCCTCCGGTGAGTTTCGAAAAAGTCGAAACGGTTCCCATAAGTTTTGGAGTCAAGAGTGTCTGCAACTTATGAGAAGATCAAACCGTTAGATTTAGTTCGAAATTTAGTATAATATGGATAAGAGGATACCAAACAACTTTCGTGAAGAAACAATTTCGATTTGAGCTACCGAAATGGAGTTTTGGTACTCATAAGGTGGCTGCCCAGTTTTCTGCGGAAATTGGAAACTGGTTTGGTATTTCAGACATCTACGACAATCGCACCGTTAACATTTTCTGAAATTTTGATATGTTGTAGATACTGAGCAGACGAACAACTTTCAAGAAGAAAGTATTTCAATCCGAGGTCCGCAAGTTGGAGTTCCGAGGCTATTTACATGGCTGTCAAATTCTCTTACAAATTTTGAGTCTTTTACTCTTTTGCTTCTGCAAAGGATGATATACAGTCATATAACAATATATATAGTTGCTTCAAGAAAATCAATTGTACTGAGATTTGAAGATGAAATGAAAATTGTTTCTTATCTGTGAGATTCCAGCTGAATGAGGTGAACAAGATTTGTGGTGTTGTGCTTTCCACTGACATGAGAGCTTCTCGTGCTGATAACGTGTTGTAAAATCGATGGTGGGTGTAGTGGAATAAAAGAAACAAGACACAAAATTTACGAGGTTCCTCTACAGTCAATGTGACTGGAGCACGTCCTCGGGGCTGCAGTGGTGCTTTCATTATAATTTGGAATAATAGGAGTACAAAGATAACTCTCTTTAATCTTCCCCTCATTTTCCTCTTCTTCCTCTCTTCCTCTTCTTTCCTCTCTCTCTCTTCTCTCTTCTTTTCCTTCATTTCTCTCCCGTGAACCTCTAACTACTTTTGTGTTGTGTGGGCTTTGCATATATATAAAAAAATAAGAATCGTATGAAGCAAGTTTTGGTAGACAATGGAAGGGCCACTTGCCCATTATTTAATTCCCATGAGTGGACATCCACTGTTCTATGGCTCCCCAGCTGATTCGATGGATGAAACTCATGGTATGTCTGAGTCTACATGCCTTGATACTCTTGAAGAATTTTGTGACACAATTGTTCAAGTTTATAAAGACGAGTACCTCCGCGAGCCAAATCAAGAAGATCTGAATCGGCTCATTCACAAAGTTGAAGACCATAGGTTTCCGAGCATGATAGGGTCATTAGACTGCATGCATTGGGATTGGAAGAACTGTCCCACCGGATGGCAATGAGGCTTTAGCGGAAGGTCGAGAAAGCCAACTGTTGTGTTAAAGGCGGTTGCCTCATATGACACATGGATCTGGCATGCTTTCTTTGGAGTCCCTAGATCCCAAAATGACATTACAGTTCTTGGACGTTCACCCCTCTTCAATAACTTGACGGAAGGTAAAACACCTTAACTTGACTACTACATCAACAGTCGTCAATACAATATGGGGTATTACTTGGCAGATGACATCTACCCAAAGTGGGCGACACTTGTCCAAGCAATTCCATACCCTAGGAATGACACGGAAAAGTTGTTTACCTTACACCAAGAGGCATATCGGAAAGATGTTGAGAGAGCTTTTGGTATTCTACAAGTATGATGGAAGATCATCAGCGAATCGACAAGATGGTGGAGTCGAGAAAATTTAGACTCCGTCATGATGTCTTGCATCATATTACACAATATGATAGTGGAGGATGAGCGAGATGGATATCTTGATGGAGAGTCCAATGACAACCAAGAAGATCCAAATAGATCAAGAATGGCTCGTGCAAAAATATATGACGAGCCTAATTTGCCTTTCAATCCAAGAACTGGTAATATCTATATAGATGAGTACATGAGGCGCTATAGAATGATACGTTCTTGTACCACAAACAAGTACCTACAACAAGATCTTGTTGCACATCTTTGGGCCCAAAGAAGCATGGAGTAGGCATTTACGTTTTATGTTTTTAAATGTTTTTGAAAATATTGTTTAAGTTTCATGTTGTATAATTTTTATGTTGGTTAATGTTATTTAATGTTGTTTCATATTGTTTAATGTTGTTTCATGTTACTTAATTTAATTTAATGTTGTATAATGGCTTAGGAAGTTATAGGAAAAAAAATAGAATTTAAAAAAAATATGAAACAAATTTTGTGAAATAGAAGTTATAGGAAAAAAATGGAATTTAAAAAAATAGAAGTTATAGGAAAAAAATGGAATTTAAAAAAAAATATGAAACAAATTTTGTAAAATAGAAGTTATACAAAACAAAATATGAACCAAAATTTGTAAAATATAAGTTATAGGAAGTTATAGAAAAAAAAAGGTTTGAATTCATAAAAACAAAAAAAAAAATTGAATACAATGGCTAGTGACTGGCTAGCCGTTGGAATTCAAATTAGAATTCAAATTAGTGTCAGTTTAACCGACATTGTTCAAACTGCTATTATATTAACCGACACTATTCAAACTGCTATTATATTAACCGACACTGTTCAAACTGCTATTTTATTAACATTGCTATTAGTGTCGGTTATAACCGATACTAATAATATAGTATATATTATTTCTGTCGGCTATAACCGACAGAAATAACAAAACATTTAAAAAAAATGGCCAGCCCCGGACTAGCAGCCAGCCCTCCAGCCCTCTCCGATTCTGTGGGGCTCTCCCAGATTCCAAAGCCCTCTAGCCCTCTGGACCCTTCGGTTGGAGATGGCCTTAACAACTTTAGACATAGCCTTGAACGCCCAAAGCATAAGTGTCACCACCATTGCTACTCCAACTTATAATCTGCTTAACCTTCTGCTTTTCTCCAATTAATTGTTGTTGTTGCGAATTTGTTTATATTTTTAAGATCATGTGGTAGTGGTACTGGTAGATAGATTTGCCAGGAGTTTTCTTTTTCTTTTGATACTTTCTTTGGTAAGAAATAAATAATTATTTGATACTGTTAACTGTTAAGTATCTTTAATTATCATTTGTGCTGGTTAATTTATTTTCTTATATGTATGGAAGTTATAATATCGTGAGTCAATTACAATGTTTTAACTCGAACATCCCCATGCAGATCTGTGAAAGTAAATTTAGCAGGGTTGAGTTTGATCATATATACAATCGGATTTTTGAAGTTCTTGTGGACTCTAGGCTCTAGATTAATATAAACTCTACAACGGCCGAAATTAAAAAAGAAAATTCACTTTGTATAGGTCCATTTTCGCATTACACACTGAAGTTCCGAAAGTATGTAACATATGACACACAACATAATTAACGCTACCATCGCGTTTCAAACTGCACCATCCTTTAGCTTGATTGTTTGTTCATGATCGTATCCGAGAGAAAGCAAACTCCAAAAGGGATGAGGATCATGGTACCCGTTGGTTTTGCTTCAATCCCCGGCTATCCAAAAGAATCCAGCTGCTGAAGTAACGTCCTCAGACATGATCTGTTGCTTCATATTATTCTCTGCAATCCCTAATTGAAAATTTGGCAATTCCTAATTCAAAGAACTTAGCGAAGAAGGCTTTGGTGTATTTAACACAATACGTTGAAATGAAGGAAAGCTTATTTATTGATATCCCCAATAAGCTACAAATATGTACATATACATAAGTCAAAATAAACAAACAAGAGGGAGCATTCACAAATGTTGCTTAGGAGAAGTCTCAGCAGTCGGTAGAGCCCCAGAAAGAGAAGGCACCGGAGGGGGATCATTCGGAGCCTCAGTACTGGACAGAACCCTAGAAGGAGGAGGCATCAGAGGTTGATCATTTGGAGCTTCATTACGCGGTACAGCCCCAGAAGACGAAGGCAATAAATGCCTTTGGAACAAACCCACAAATCTCTGATGATCAAGTAAAACCTGACCATCAGATTCCTTCATCTGGTCAAGCTTCCTCTTCATGTTTGTAGCATAGTCATGTGCGAGCCGGTGCAACTGTTTATTCTCATGCTTGAGCTCTATAATCTCTTGTTTGAGACTCATCACTTCAGTCGCCAATGATTCAACTTGGCGGGTTCGAGCAAATAGGCGTTGGGCCATATTAGACACGGAACCTGCACACTGAACACTGAGAGCCAGAGAATCCTTAACAGCTAACTCATCAGACCGTTTGGAAAGTAGTCTGTTATCTTTGGGAGTGAGAAGGTTCCTGGCCACCACCGCAGCGGTCATATCATTCTTCATCACCGAATCCCCAACGGTAAGAGGACCAGTAGGGGAGACGAAGGATGAGCGCCATATGTTGTCTGAAGAAGGCCGGGCTGCCTCTTCAACAAGGTTCAAGTCAAAACGACGGTCGGAGGGGCCAGACATTTTCAAAGGTGTTGAAGAGAGAAGAGGTCGAACAAATCAAGATCTTAGAAGTGCAAGAATGAAGCTTCTACTGGTGGAGATTCAAGTGTGCTTTGGAACTTAATGCCAGCTCTTATAAAAATCTGCACTCGACGGAGCTTCAGAAATCGAAGAGGCGCCTGCTCAGAAATCAAAGAGGCGTTTGCTTTCTCAAAAGCAAGGCTGCTCAGATACCACGAGGGTCGATCTCAGAAATCGAAGAGGTGTTTGCTTTCTCAAAAGCTGGGCTGCGCAAAGACCACGAAGGCCGATCTCAAAAATTGAAGAGGCGCTTGCTTTCTCAAAAGCTGGGCTGCTCAGAGACCATGAGGGCCGATCTCAGAAATCGAAGAGGCACCTACTTTTCCAGCCGTGTCAGCACCTGTCACACGCACATTCAGCTTTGCGGAAATTATGGGCATTCGGTCGAAGACTTCTGGTGAAGTAGAAAGCACATGAGTCTTACTGTTCAATCACCCACTTCCCACACGCAACAGTAGCTCATGGGTACCACAGATAACTTTGCCAAAGTTCTCTGCCAAAGTTGAACACGTGAAGCTTGCAGCTCCCACTACATCGCTCTGACCAAGAAGGGTAAAAGAATAGCAAAGAAACAACACTAACAAAGTTTAGACACTTAAATTTTGAAGGTCTAGCTACCATATTATTACCCAGAAGGGTAAAGGAACAGTACCACTGCTGGATAATTGGAAAGTCCCTGTGTGTAAACCTTTGTGCTTCGTGGCAAGGTAGACTATCAAACATGCCCAACCTTTACTCACATTCGAGAAAACACTCCCAACAAGATTGCTTGCTCCAAAATCGAAGAGGCACCGTCCTCCGAATCTCGAGAGCCAGACTCCCAACATGATTACTTTCTCAAAAATCGAAGAGACACTGCTCCCCGAATCTCGAGAGCCAGACCCCCAGCATGATTGCTTTCTCAAAAATCGAAGAAGCATCGTTCTCCGAATCTCGAGAGCCAGATACCACATACCACTTTTTCAAAGTGCTCTGACAGAGTTAAAACATGTGAAGCTGGCAGCTCCCACTACCGTGCTATGACCAAGCAGGGTAAAGGAATAGCATTACTACTTTTTGTTAGGGAGACTCCTATATATGTCGACCTCCATCCCCAACGGACAGGCAGACCTGCAAAAATGCTCAACCCTTCCTCATATATGAGAGGGCACTCTCAACGAAGCCTTTCGAAATATTCAGCTTTCTTTCCCCCCGATAATACCTCTGCAAACAAGCTATACTAGAGCAAGAATATCTCATATCATCAGGGTTAAAAGCAAGAGTATCCCATATCATGCTTTTTCCCTGTCTTTTCCTTTGGCCTTGTTCTTACCTGCAAGACAAGGAGAAAGAGAGCAATCAGTCAGTACTTGGAATCAAGCTTCCAGCCAGGAACTGACTGCCTGGAACCCCTTACCTGATTACTTACCTGACATTGCTCTCGAGTACTCATCTTCAACATCTTATGCTTCCATGGAAGATACCGTATCTGCCTGAGGAACAGATAGGGCAAGGGAGAAGGATACAAGGAAGCATGTGGAGACAAGCGTAACAGCACACGTGCCGATACATCCATTACTCTGTCAAAAGCAAAAGTATCCCATATCAGTAGGGTCGAACGTACTCTAGATTTGATGGACTTGTTTTGACCCTCAAATTCTTCAGTCGGCCTTATACTCTGGAGGAAACCAGAAAACCCTCCAGCTCAGTTCAAGAATAAGCCTGTGGAAAGTTACTTCTTCAAAAGCAAAAGTATCCCATATCATCTCTTCTCATTTTCTTCTCTTTATCCTTCATGCTGCCTGCAAGATAGGGAGACTGTGAACAATCAGCCGGAGCTATGATTGCTTACCTTGTCTGTCACCTCTTTCAGCAGATCCCCTAGCTCGGCGACTTGGGGGACTCCTACTACATGGTTTGTATCGCGCTTGACCAAGCCTGAAACTACAACTAAGCTTCAAGTGAAATTGATACATTACCTTGTGCATCTCCACCAGTTAAAGATACCACCCCTGGATGGAGGAAGAGTACTTCCAGAGAAGATGCCCCATCTACCTATGAGACAGATAAGGCACGTCAAGACGATACCACACTCCGATACTTCGAAGTTTCGTGATTACGATATCATTCTCCCACAATATTTCCTAATGTCATTGGTACTAAATCATTCACTTGTACTCACTAAAGGAGAGCTTGAACCTATGTACTTGTGTAAACCCTTCACAATTAATGAGAACTCCTCTATTCCGTGGACGTAGCCAATCTGGGTGAACCATGTACATCTTGTGTTTGCTTTCCTATCTCTATCCAGTTATATGCTTATCCATACTAATGACCGGAGCAATCTAGCGAATATCACAAAAAGCGACCGTTTTCGCTACCTAAGATCTATCGTGCAAGAGAACGGAGAATTAGATGGAGATCTCAACCATAGAATACAAGCTGGATGGATGAAGTGTAAGAGTGCATCCGGCGTGTTGTGTGACCGTCATAGGTGTGACCGTCATAGGTCACTGAAGCTCAAGGGAAAATTTTATAGGACGGCAATAAGGCCAGCGATGTTGTATGGCACAGAATGTTGGGCGGTGAAACATCAACACGTACATAAAATGGGTGTGGCGGAGATGAGGATGCTTCGTGGGATGTGTGGGCACACGAGAAAGGATAAGATTGGGAATGAGGATATCCGAGGTGAAGTAGGAGTAGCCGAAATTGAAGGAAAGATGAGAGAAAATCGGTTCCGGTGATTTGGACATGTGCAAAGAATGCCTACTGACGCTCAGGTTCGAAGATGTGACTACTGGACAGAGGTTCAGGGCCGAAGGGGTAGAGGAAGATTTAGGAAAACTTTGGAAGAGACTCTAAGAAAAGACTTAGAGTACTTGGATCTAACGGAGGACATGACACAAAACCGAGCGCAATGACGTTCTAGGATTCATATAGCCGACCCCACTTAGTGGGAAAATGCTTTGTTGTTGTTGTTGTTGTTGTGCTAAATGAAAAGATGAATCGTTACAGCAAAAAATAGATCAAAAACGAAGCTTTGGATACCAACTTGTCAACTGAGTGAAACAAAACCCAACCAAAAAATGGAACCAAGATAAAACTATAGATGGCCACCAATACCATTAATTTTACGAAACTAATAACTACCTTATCTACATTTTCACACCAATCAAATCCAAAGCTAATAACTACTTTATAATCTCGCCATTGAATTTTTGTTTTCATTTTGCTAATAATTATCATACAAGCATATTTTCATTTTCTTTTTCCAAAATGAGAGGGCGTCCTTAATGTTTTGCCCAAGGGTCCCCAATAATCAGTATAATAATTATTGGCAAAATGATGAGAAGAGTATGAGAGTACGTCTGAGAGCTTGAAAAAAACAAATATTAGTGGAATTTAGGTTATCTCACGGAATCTTAGTTATTCAATCTTAAAACATATTGAAAACTACATGGTGATTTATGAAAATAACATAAAACAATCATGCATGTGCATCTTGGTGCAGATTTAACGTAGCATAATTATTAAGTTGCGAATGAAAAGAAATGAAACTTTTAAGAGGTGAATGAAAAAAAATGTTTTGCAGAAGTTTTTTAATAATTCTATTTTTAAGAGGTGAATGAAAAAAACTTTTAGCCCAATCCTCATAATCCTTGAAGGGCTTGGGCCATAACAAAGCGTACAAGATACCATGGGCTGCCCAAAAGGATTGTGAGATTCTAGCGCCATGATTTGTGTAAGGGCCTGACTGTAACAAAAAACGAAACCTACAAATAAAATTGCATTTTTTTTAGAATGCATCTAATAGCTTAATCGACAATGATTTTCAAAACCGGAATTTGTGAAATTAGTTTTGCAAAAGGTTAGATAAAGTTGCTCTTTAATTTGAACGATAATTTTGTAATGCAATCATATCGACGCATAACAACTTACCTTGATAGTGTAATAGAATGTTTACAACGTAAACACCAACCTTGTTACACTAATAGCAACGTCATTATAAGTGGAGCCAAAAATTTACATAGGGGTAGACTAATTTTTCTTTACCGTAGCATGGAGTGAACTTTAAGCGTACAGGGAGTTTAAACTTTAAGCGTACAGGTAGTTTAAAAAATTTTAACTTTAAAAAAAATAAAAAAATAAAAAAAGGTTCAGGTTGAAAATTAATATTGTTTACAATTTCACAAGTAAATCAGCGAAAAGGTTTTTTTTTACTTCTTTTTTTTTTTTAAAGAAAGTATATTCATGAAATAGAGAGTCTGTTGATTATAACCCTAAACCGAAGAAATCCTTGTGTCCAAAACATTTTTTGTATGCCAATTAGCTAGGGTAAAAGAACACGAGTGAGAAGAGTGAGACTGAAATTGCATGAATGAAAGCAAGGCGGCAAGAGAGAGAAGAAAAGTATACTTTGTGCCTTAAAGAGGTGAGACAATCCATGATACAAGGCTCATGATGCATGTCTGGTAAAGAGAGATCCCAATCTCAAATTCTCAATCAATAGAGATTCAACACTGAAATACCATTTGCTTTTTCAGCCCTTTTTTCCTAAAGATTATACTCATTCGGATGACAATCGCACCTAAAGTGGTTTGCCCGCACCATCACTCATGCACATGCCTTTGGAAGAAGGTGGGGGAGTGGAGTCATATCCTTTGAAAAGTGAGAAAATGGGTGATTAGGGCAAGGTGGTGGTGGATGGCCGGCCTCTATCAATGTCTTCATCTTTTGCCTCTATTTTAGTTGCTTCCCGACATCCATAGTACCACAACATAGGATTTCCTTGATGCAAACACAATTTGGTTTTGATTGTGCTTTGCTTTAAGGACCCATTCAGAAAAAAGGACTGTGAATATGTAGAGGTTAGTTGGCCAAGATAGTATACTCGATTTCATCAACTCAAGTTCAAATCGTAATAATATAGTCATCGCATTATAGGAAAAAAAAAGGAGAGAGGCCCATGTTTTTGTCTATAAGGAGATGGCATGTGTATATAAACAATTTCTGAACTCCATTAATAAAGACCTTCATTAATAAAGAGGTTTATTACTTTAATCATTAGTTTCAAAATGTGTTTTTCATTAAGGATCATTTTTGCTCATCACCATAGTGATTGTCATGAGTTTAGTTTGAGATTTGTTTAGTAGATAAATTAAATCACTTGTCCAAAAAACAAAAAGATAAATTAAATCACATTTATCCGACAGTAGTTAATGTGGTGGTGATGCTCACCAGTCATAGCTACTTAAGAATGTTAAGGAAAATTTGATTTTTTTTTCATGGGTGCTATTATTGGCACTCAAAAAATTTTGTGTCAAAGTAGAACAAATTTTAGTTTCAATGAATAAAGTGGTAACTTTTAAGTTACAAAAGGAAAAATGAGATTGAAATGAAATTCCAGAGACATAGCTAAAAATAAGCCATTTAATAATAAACGAGTGTGTTGAGTTTGAATTGTTAATAATAAAACATTCAAAGTTAGTTAAAATAAAGAGTATAGTTGGAGATAAAAAGTTAAACTAAATAGTTACAATAGTTTTTTGACACTGGTCACTTGCTAGTTAACAAAAATTTAGAAGTCCTTGATGCCTGATGAATTCCGGATTGATATTTGGGCCTGTTGTTTTTCTTTTTATTTGTTAATCCAGTTGGTCATTATTTATGCACACAACAGAAGAAAAACAATTCATAAAATGATTCTATATACTGTTGACGGAGTGGTGTAATGATAACTTAACTATTTATCCTATTTATAAACACAATTTTCCACCAAAGCAGATGGTTCATGCGGCTTTTTAGAGTGAAGGTTTTTGGTCTTTAAAAAATACGAAAAAAAGAAAAAAAATTAGTACAACGATATATTTTATACTAAAGGAAGAGGAGAGTTCGGCTAAACCACACAATACACAACCTAATTTGATATCAAATTCGTCATCTACAAGATTCGAACATAAAACCTCTCGTTCAGAAGTGAAGAGGAATACTATCAGACCGCAGTACTGAGTGGCTACAAAAATTAACATTGACTTTCACAAAGTAATTATATCTTTTTATAAAAGAAAGTTGTGGATTTTCATTCTTAATTTAAATTTTTTATTCACAATTTTAACTCTTCTACTATTGATCAAAGAATTTAAAAAATCAAAATTCACATATGTTATTACAGTAAAACCTCTTTAATCTCTATAAAGAAATAACCTCTTTAATGTCATAAAAATTTTGGTCCCAACTTGGAACCAGTTATGTATTGAATAAACTTCACATTGTAATAAGTTATCATTTTTCTTGGTCCAGTCTTTAGGAAACACACGTCCACATGGTTATAATTTTTGCTTATAGTTGGGTTTGGTGCTTTCTTTTTGCACAAATCCATACGTATATTTTCAGTTAACTGATTTTTCATATTGACCTTGAGTGGCATAATTTATTTAATAGGCGAAAAAAAAGGTATTCAACAACATTTATTTGCATCATGCGGCATTGGGCATCAAAGAAAAACGCCTTGGAGTACAAGTAAATGTGCAAGAGATAAATATTGGTGCCCAATAAAATATATTTAGGAAATACAACTTTACTAAGGATAAATAAGTCATAAACAATATTTTTGAACAACACCTCTATTAGGTAGTAACCTCTCTAAAGCTATAAGTTATAAAATTCAATCTCTGTTGGTGCCCAATTTTTGCTGGTGCTAGATTCTTTGGTGAAGATTTAATCTCTGTTTCAAAAAGCTTGGCTTTAAGGGATGATCTCTAGATGGCTAGAAGTAGACGTTTCAAGAAAATTTGTGTGGAAGGAGACTCTAAATTAGTGATTGATTACATTTTGGGATCCTACAATGTTCCTTCGCTCTTAAAAATTATTATTGAAGACATCAAAATTTTGGCGGCCTCTTTAATTTGATTCCAACTTCTAGGCTCATGTTTAAGATCTTCATGTGTGGGATGGATCACAACCTATTGTGGCTCACAAGGTCTATATATTTGATTATATGAGAACTAGTTGTGTTCGTGGTCACTCAATTCAATATATGTGATTATTTTATAATAAAAAAAGTTATAAAATTGGTTTGGTCCAAACTTTATAACTTTATAGAAGTTTTACTGTATCTTTTAAAAAATGGAATCAACTCATAACAATGTAACTTTATGCAAAAATTCAATGTAATAGCGCCCCTTCTCATAAGTATTCATCATGAGATGGGATGATTGTTGATATATTTTTTCCTAATTTTCTGCTACTACTTGTAATTACATGAATAAATAACCAAAAAAAAGTACATAATGTTAGAAGAAATGTTTTTCCATGTTACTTTTCTGACCTCTCCCTCTTATGCTTTTAGCTTCATATCATATAATATGTGAGTAAACTGCCGATCTCCTCATTAAACTTTCACTTAGTTTTCGATTTTCTCCCCAAATTTTTCAATTGGAAAATCCAGGACTTCAACTAATTTTTTTTGGTCAATTTCACCACTACCGGTAGTTTTCTATAGATTTCATTCAAATTAATGTTAACTTGTATCATGTCCACATCACGTGACTCTCTTTTGAGGACAAAAGTGTCATTTCACTAGACCTTCAGACACAAAAATTATAGAATCACACAGATTTGCATAGGTTGACATTCTAGAAATCTAGGGTTAAAGAACAAAATTACCGAACTACCCTCACATGTTATGCACATGCTTCTATTTAATAGAATTTTGGATATATATGGAATGAATGAAAAATTAACAGCAGGGGAAATTGGCCAATAAAATTGTTGTCCTTATTTTCCAATTAAAAAGTTAAGGGAGAAAATCAAAAGTTAAGCGAAAGTTCAAGAGGAAAACTTGCAGTTTACTCTATAATTAATATGTAGTTGTTTTGTTCAGCCTATAGTTCTAAAGACAACCTACGTACGTCCCTACTTGTCACCCGAATCCCTTACCCATTACCGGGCGGTCCCATGCACCATATGACATTATTCACGTCGGCCCCCTCTTATTCTTTGTTTTTGCAGAACGATTGAATTTGGACAAGAGGAGGATGCAACTTATTGTCCAAGAGGTTGAATAAAAGTGTTGCAACTTCAATAATTCGTTGAGAAAAAGTGATGCCAATGCTGCTGATATAACTTCACTACTGTAACTATTTATCTTTAGTATTATAAAGCCATGCATGCACCGAGGACTTCACTGAGATGAGTTATAAGATGTAATCATATATTAAAACGTTGTAATTACCTACAACCTTTAGCCGTGGAGGTATAGACCCTACTAATTGCGTTTTATTTTTTGTTGTGGATCCCATTAGATATAGACAATTAGGTAAAAACAATCTATTAATCATGGTCGGTGAGTTCCCTCCCAACTTTTAGCCAGCCACTTAGGTTCAAACTATAAACAAAGGACCGACCATCTTTCATTTGATAGCCAAATGAGTCGAGTCCTAATCAATAAAATTTCAACATCATCCTTTTTTGCCTCCATTGCTTTAGAATTGGTGCAAAGGCATATAAAATAATTACAATACATATTATTTAGATTTGATAACGTGAGTAAGGAATGATAGCACTAACACAATAGACGAATTTACGCGGAACGAATTCATTGTTACCGTGACATTTTAATCTAATACTATAAGGTCATGCATAAATTTATCTTTATTGGATATTACGTTATTAGACTAGATGTCACGGTAAAACTACTACATGCAAGTTGTTTTCCAACACAGAGGCGGAAGAACAATTAAGAGACAAAGTGTGTTTTCCAAAGTGGGGTTTGAAAATGATAACATATAAGATATAAAATAATTGAGTATTTCTAGGGTAATTGATAATACTTATATCTCCAAATGCGAGGATGGACATAATTTTATTTGTGAATAATACACATTGACCGAATAAAATTAACAATCGAAATTGTTTAGTTTATTAATTTTTATTTGAAGATTCTTTAAAAAAATCATACAAATTGGAGATCATTTAATCTTCTAAGCGTATCAAACAAATAGACGGTTCAACATGAATATTTCACTTGGTTCCTACATCGTCGATTTTCTCAATACATTTGAATGACAATCTTAGATTAAAATGATTTTTTGTAGGAGTAGTCTTGAAATGAAAATTAAAAAATTAAACGATTTCAATTATGAATTTATTTAGTTAAAATAAGCTATTTTGCAATGGTAGAATAAACTCATCACAAAAGAGAATGCAAGTATTATCCACTGATTAACAACACTGTAAGATTTAGAGTGCACCACTGCAACGAGCTGCAAGCCCTAGGACTCTCTGCCTACCAAAGCGTTGTCCTTACATGTTGTCCCATTTTGTTTTGGACAGCTTTGTCTCAATGACACGTTACTGAATATATAATCCATCCCATTTCATATGATATAACAAACCCTGCATCTGATTTCCCTCCTTTCAACTCTATCCCTTCAAGAGATTGTATTTCCCAATAGGTGCTTATAGCCCATTTCCATATGGTAAGGGTGTTGCATTGTCTTTGGAAAATATGCCTAAAAAATTTAAAATAATATATAGTCTTTACAAACAGTAAGATGTGGATAAAACACACAAGTTTAACTTGTATAAAACATATCACGTGAGGAAAGGCATATTAATATTTTCTTTCATTATCACACAAAAACTTTTTGTTAGGAAGAGATAAGTTGCGACGATAATAGTTTAGAATTATGCTAGGTCAAAAATTAAATTTCTTCAATTACTAGAAAGAACGGGTAGAATTAATATATTAGACTATCAAATCTTAGTTTTTTTGTTTTTGATCAAAATTTAAAAAATACGGAATATCCAATACTCCGAAACACCATCAAAATCATGTTAATCGATATACGTGACAAGAATTAGTGATGTAAAATTCAAGCTATCTCAAAAGAGTATCAACCTTAACTAGATTATTGTTACCAAAAATTACAAAAGATGTTTAGGTCTTGCACCCTACCTAATTTCAGCAGAACAGCACTATCCCTAGCTAAATATTGCACCACAGTTAAATAGATAGAAGCAAAGATGTACTTAACCATCCATTTATGTCCATTGCGACCATTTGATTAGCGTAGGGTCCTCTTGATCCCATAATTTCTGCATTTTAATCATCTTGTTTTTCTTTCTTTTCTTCGGTCGATTTAATAATCTTGTTTGAACGAAGTTTAAAGGTTTCTAAAGAAAACTAACCACACTAGATGGGAAATTTCGAGAACCAACCATGGGGTACTGTCAAAAGTTGAAACTCATAACATTGAAATGTCTGTTTGAAGTTATACACTGGGCGCGGATCGGTTTGACACCAAAAACACAACCGAATCAACTAGTATTCAACGATTTAGTTTCGTTCAGTTTTGATCAATACCATCATTGAAATCAAACTATTAATCGGATTGATTCGGTTTGATTTGGTCCGTTTAAGCCTATCCAACACATACGTATAAAACATTCAACATTTCAAAAGTTTTAATCTTTTAAGCACTTACACATCTCATGCATTCCAATTCGAATGAAAGATTAAGTTTTCTGGACATAAAAAGTACATCAAGTCAAATAGAACTAACCAATTAAATAAAATCTCATGCTAGCAAAAGATTTATTAATTTCAACCTCACACAAGCATAAAATACATATGAACATTCTAACTGTTAATAGTCATTAACAATTATAATATGTGTATGGCAAGGCCTCTAAATAATATATAATATGTTGACATCTGCAAAATACATTAATTAAAGATACATGGTCGATTCAATATGGTTTTGGTCGGTTTCAAAAGTATCACAGCCGAGCCAAACTAAAAGTAAATCGGTCTTTGGTTTGATTTTTAAATTGTTTGCTTTTTTCTTAATCAAAACCAAATCAAACCGGCTAATATTGTGGAGCCAAAAATAATCAAGAGGCGACACATGGATTTTTGGGCAAAAACGACAAAATTACCCTTGAGGAGCACTGGAATTCCTATGCGCGAGCAATGGACAAATATCCCACAATCAAGTCAAAAGTGCCCAAATAGGTATTTATTTTTAAACCTATTTCATTATCCTCATCAAATCCTCTCCACAAGGTAACCCCCAAAACCTTTTTTTAAATTATGTTAATAGGCTAATTAATGGATTTATTACCTAATTAATCTATTAATGGTCAATTAAACCACCAATTACACCCAAAAAATACACAAAAGGCTTGTTACCTTCTCTCCCAAAGGGACCGGCCATGCACTATATATTCAACCTCATTTCCTCTAAAAACCTAGGTCTTGACTCTTGCTAAACACTCAAAAATTCCCCAAACACTTTTCTCTCAAAATTCTAACTTTGGCATCGAAGGTTCTTCGGCCAAAGCCCCCCTCCAATTCCTCGTGGGCGCGTGAGACTCTTGGCCTTGACCAAAGGTGCTATTTGTTTTGTAGGTGCAATTTTGTCTAAGATCAAGGAGGAAGAATTTTGCATCCACAAATTGGTGCTTTCATTGAGAGTTGAGTCTCACACTTGTAGAAGACTCTCGCATCTAAGGTTTTTTTTATTTTCTTGTCCATTTGTAGATTTTTTGTACGTTTTTATTATTAGAATTTTTTATTTGCAAAAATTCTTTGATAAAACGTAAAAGAGAAGCATAATGACTAGAAATTTAGAAAATTCAACAAGTAAAAATTCCAATATTCAAGAGATGGGACCGCGACGATCAATGAGGCTAAATGTGACAATAAGTGGAACGGCATCACCACCACGAGTTTCCACCACGGGAACCACCAAGGTGGTCACCCGCGGCGAGGTCTATGGTGTCACCACCATGTCCCGAGCCATGCCATCTAAGCAAGCCTAAGTCGTGCCACCCAAGGCCCACAACACCCAAGCCATGGCCTAAGCCATGTCACTCCAAGCCCAACGCGTTGCCAAGTCGAGCCCTAGCCTCGCACCCACATGCGCCACACGTTGAGCAGCACCCTACTCCTATGGCCCAGCTTGCTCTCATGGCCCATCCCACTCCTGCCGAGCAGTCTACTCCCGCGGCCCAGTCTGCTCCCGTGGCCTTCCAAGCAGTCCAAATCGATCCAAGATTAGTTCAACCGTCCCGGCTCCAAATTTTCAGATCGACAATCGAACCAGGAGCATTTTTATCACATTTTTCAGTGGATTTGACATTTCCCAACTTAAATCTCGCACCTGGAGTTTACCACACTTCCACTGCTCAAGGAGACGCATTCATTTCAAGCTATTCTAACCCAAATGGAGAACAACACTTATCTCGACAAGTCATAGAGTTGATGAGCGCCCTCAAACATCAGACGACCTTGGTGAACCAGCTCTTGCAGCGCACCGAGATGTAACGTGCCCCAGACGAGGTGTCCCAAAGTAGGATAATGGTAGACAAAGAACCTTTCCAGCAGTGTCTTGGCAAGCAGCCACTCGACCAACCACGAACCGAGTGTTCGGGTAGTGTACATTTCCGATTGGGCCCCCGAGATAGCGTATACTCCCGTCTTAGCGCGTGGAGGAGCGTGCACTCTCGACTAGGCCCACGGACTAGCATACATTCACGGTTGGGGTCACACTCCGATAGTCAACATGAGCAACCTTCCAAGCGAAATGTTCATTTGCAGCTAAGCCTGCAAAGAGCATCATTCATCTCATATCGTAATAGACAACACGACGGACGGAGAGAAGCAGTCACTCAATCCGGCTTAAGTTCAATCGGCAGCCTGCGAAAAACTCGCTCGCCTACTAGGAACACACCACATGCACCGCATTCGTGACATAGACGAGCCAAACACATGGAAGAACAGCCTATACCAGCAAGTCATGCTGGGGGCAATCGAGAGTTCCGCTACCCTAACAAAGGCAAATTCAGGAAGAAGTAGAGAGACTCTTGACTAAGCGATTGTGCAATTTCCAAAGCAACAAGGTCACCGATGAGGCACTACGACGGAACATGGCCAACATAAACAAGTCACCATTCACGGATGAGATCGAGTAGGCAGAGCCTCCACACAAGTTCAGCATGCCACATTTCACATCTTTCAAAAGGGATAAAGACCCAGAGAGACACTTAAAACACCACCGAAACGTAATGATCCTTTATCGAAACAACGACGATCTCATGTGCAAGATATTCACCACCACTCTACAATGTGAGGCATAAGATTGGTTCTACACCCAGCCGCCACAATCCATCCGGAGTTTCGACGAACTTTCTTTGCTTTTCACCAAAGAATATTCATCCTATCACTTGATAAAAAGAAGTCCGACCATTTGTTCAACGTCAAAAAGAACCCAAAGGAGTCGCTTCACGATTATGTGAAGAGGTTCAAAGCAGAGAAGGCAAGGATAGTCAGATGCAACGACTCGATAGCTAGAGCAGCCTTCCAAAAAGGACTTCCAGCAGACCACCCACTATTCGAAAAATTGATCATGAAAGAAGATCTAACTCTGGCAAACTCTTTTGCTCTGGCAGAGAAGCATGCACTTTGGGATGAGGCTCGCCAATGCACATTCAAGGATTTGAAGAAGTACCCGACATCACCTCCATATTATCCAAACCGGAAGCAACGAAAAACTTATTCGCATGTTTGACGGTATCTAAAGCAGCAATAAGCTTTACCATTATACGAGAAGAGTTGAGAGCTCGACTACCTGTATTCTACAGTTTAAAAGCTCTTCTCAATGCTATTAGAAATTCAAAAGCTAACTTTGACAATAGTTGTTACAACCTAGAGGCTTAAGTTTTACCTTCAAACACACGCAGTCATCCTCATGACGCACTATTCCACCCAATCCAAACGCGCGACGATAAAGGCATAGACCCTGGCGGATGCAAAGTTTTCTAACAAACGCAACAACTCGGCCCAAAAAATACGCCAAGGGCAGACGAACACTGGAATGACACACTCGGAAGCAAGTTTTGTCCTTGTCGCCTCAAAAGATTCTATATAGGAACAACATATACCGGCAGTTAAGCACCACTTCATGCTACGTGTCATATGACCCCAGCCGACCCTTGCTCCATAATTCAATTCTAGAGTGGCCCAATACCGGCAGTTGAACATCTCTTGTTGTGTGTAACATGGCCCCAGCTCCACAGTTCCTTACCACACATTCACGACGCAACAGAGCAACCCAATGACTGCTTTGAGGTAGCCGAGCACGCCTTAATCAAGTTTTCTCCACCCCATGGAGACTTCTGGCATTTGCATGTCCACAGCGCATCCAACTACAAAGGTTCAAGAGCAGGCATAGTCCTTGTCACCCAGGCGGTTCGATGCCTAAGAAAGCGATCACTCTAGGCTTCAAAGCATCCAACAACGAAGTAGAATACGATACCCTACTAGCAGGCTTCCAAATGGCAAAAGACTTGGCATGAAAAAGCTTGCAATTCATTATGATTCCCAGCTAATCACTAGCCAGACTGCTTGAGGCGTTTCAAACTTACACTCTCACTCAAGTTCCACAGGCAGACAACGCTCACGTGGATGCACTAGCCGGCCTAAGCTACGCCCTCGACCACCAACTCAAACGCTATATTCTGGTGAAGTATCTAGACGAGCCAAGCATAGAGGCTAAGCCAACAGCCGAGGTGTCACAGGTTAGTACAACTCCAAATGGACAAGATTCCATTGTAGACTACCTGGTCAATGGCACATTCCCCACGAAAAGATTGGAGTCTAGGAAACTCCAAATTAAGGCAGCACTATATTACATGTGGAACGGTATTCTCATCTGAAAATCTTACACCATACCATATCACCGCTGCCTAGCATCTCCTGATGACTTGAAGGTTCTAAGCTCAATCCATAAAGGCATTTGTGGAAATCACTCTAGAGGTCGATCCTTATCACATAAAGCTCTTAATGCAAGCTACTACTGGCCTACCATGCACCGAGATGCTAAGGAGTTAGTACCAAAGTGTGACCGTTGCTAACGCTACAAGTTGGTACCATCATTGCCTGCCAACGAGCTACATTTGCAGATAAATCCTTGGCCGTTCATGCAGTGAGCAATCGACCTGGTAGGACATATGTCGCCTGCTACTAGAAGTAGAGACATGATGATCGTGGCAACCGATTACTTCACCAAATGGGTAGAATCAGAGCCCAAGACGACCACAACTTAGACGGACATAGAGCACTTCATATGGAGGAATATCATTTACTAATTTAGCATGCCTCAGTTCATCGTCACCGACAACGGCCCGTAATTCATCGGCCAAGATGTGGCAAAGTTCTTCCAAAAGTATGGTATCAATCAACACATGTCCATGCTAAGATATCCTCAATGTGGCAGGTAGGTCGAAGCATCCAACAAGATGATCCTCGACTACCTCAAGAAATCCCTCACCAACAAGAAAGGAAAATAGCCAGACGAACTCCTTGGATGTGTATGGGCATATCGCACCACCAAAAGATGAGCAACCGGTGAAACTTCTTTCTCTTTGGCATTTGGCTCAGAAACAATCATTCATCCCAATGTCATCAAGCCAAGTATCACCACTCTACTACCAAGCATTGAGTAGAATAGTAACGAGATGGCCACACACAAGCTTAGATCTGGCAGATAAGAAGTGGGAGCAGACCATCACATGTATCGCAGCCTACCAACAACAGCTCATTTCCAGTTACAACAAAAGGGCTAAGATCTGGCAGTTCCAGCCCGAAGATCTAGTCCTAAGAAAAGCCTTCATCACTACCTGCAGAGAATGCTCCAAAAAGATGGATCCCATCTGGGAAGGTCCGTACATGATCAGCAGAGTAGGCAGTAAGAGTAATTACACCCTCGCCACCATGAAACAATAAAAAGATCGAAAAGCAGTAGAGCGCCTACAATCTGAGGAAGTACCATGTGTGACCTCCCGCTACATAAAAGCCCGAAGACTCAAGTAGCTCAACAGGCACCGCATCACAAGCCGAGGACTATCCAGTTGTTATACAGTTCTTACCTTACAGCTAAGTTCTCGTTCATTACACTCGTTTTTCAATGAGGAATTTAGAAGTAACCACAACTTGGCTCGGGTGCATGCTTACAACAACTGATCACTCATGCACTTTAAAAGAAAACTACGCCCTTCTTAGGCACTCATTGCAGGAATTGCGCCCCCCGAATGACCAACCATGCTATCCAGTGTGAGAGGGTAAATTAATTGTTTTCCAATGCGAGAGGGTAAACCAATTCCCCGACACCCATATAGGTCAGCTCTTTAAGATGGAAGGATAAACTCTATACTCCGAATATCCAGACGTGGATGAGCCTGGCTGCCTTAGTATAACTAGATGCACGATGGCTTGTGCCAGGATTCCTAGAAGTAGCCACAATGGTTTTTTTCCAGGTTTAGCTAACTGAAGGATTTTGGGTCTCTTAGCCTAATCAGCAAGGAACTGAATCCTAGAGGTAGATGGGGCACATTACGCAATACGCCCTACAGACGACTGCCTTGGAACCTAAAACTGCTACTGAGTGCACTAAGGTAGCTTACAATTTCTGGAAGACTGCTTACGGCTTGCCCTTTGAGCAGTAAAACCACGTTAGACTTATACAACATCACATTCTTGTGAAAGGTTAAAAAAGCTAGCGTGCATATACGAAGCTTTATCCACTGCTGACGTGCTACGTAGTCAATAAGCTTCACATCTGCCAAGCGTAGAACAACCTACATCAAGTTCTAAAGTGTTATGATACTTGCTACGCAACCTACAAAATTGGATAAAGGCAAGGTTAACAGCCTAGTGGTTACGCGGACTTGTCTGCTTTTGTAAGTAAGGCATCCAGCTGCTAACCCTATGGCTAACAACTTTGCAAAGTTCTACACTAACACATACGGCTGCAAAGGCAACGCGGGCCTGTCTGCTTATAGAAAAGTAGCACGCCTGCCACTGGTCTATAAAGTCTAAAGGTTAGGGCATGAACAAAAGAAGTAAAAATGAAGAAAAGCAGAGGAAATATGTTTATAAACAACTAGCAAAGGCCGAATGAGTTCAAGCAAAACAAGAGCTACAAGGAAAAACAAAGAAAATCCTAAAGGCTACCTAGAAGACTACACTTCAGCAGCTTGGACATCCCACAACTGCTCGGTCGCCACACCTTCAGTAGCCGCAACACTCTAGCGACATCATCCATCGCTTCACCCTCGGCTACCCTAGCTTGGGCACCAACTTCTTCAACTACTTCACTAATGGAAGCCTTAAAAGTAAAAGCAAGCAAGTCTTCCAAAGAAATAAAGAAGGTCTCGAAACCTTGAGCCCATCATTCTCACCCTTCAACTGCTCATTTTCCTCGAGCAGACCAACACGGACGCGATGCAGCTTATCCACTTCATTCTTCAGACTTTCGTTGATCTTCAGTACACCTTGAAGTTCCAACACTTAGGGTTCAAGCCTATCGACGATTCTCTTGAAGTGGATCATTTGATTATAAGCAGCAACCAACTCTTCATCCTTTGCATAAGCAGCGAAACGAAGCTCAGAAACTGCAAACTCAAGATCTTGAATCTGAGGTATATAACATATAATCTCCTTCTCTGCACTTTCATACTTAACTTGGATCGCGTCATGCTTAGTCTTCAAGTCAACAATATCTTGGCGAGTGGTCTCAAGCTACAGAGAAGTAGGGGAAAAAATATTAGACCCCTTCAAAGCAACGAGCTCAGAATCCAACCTCTTGATCTCCTCAGTCGACGAATAAGCTTCAACTGCCATAGTCTTCACCACTTGTTTGGCAACCTTGCTATATCTACATTATAGCAAGCAGAGCAGTCATTCTATATTGGGTCGTATGCTTCACAAAGGAACTTGGGCAAACAAACCTTTTTAAACGTCATCAACAAAATTGGCACAAACGTCCATGTCTTCAACCAGATCTGGTTTCAAGAGCACACAGATCTCAGCAGCCTCCCTAGAAGCAGGCTTAGTGGATTTCTCACAGTTGCCCACGCGAGTAATCTCCTAATTCCCAACAGGCGAATCAGTCTCAGTAGCAGAGGGAGTAGGCCTTAGCACCACTTTAGCAGCAGAGTCCACTTTATCACTCTTCATAATAGCAAGCCTTTTCCAAAGAAGAACCAGACTTAGCTCCTAACAGACGTCTTGGCACAAACTTTGGCATTGGGGCATGACAAGACCTCTACACTGAGCAATACCATCAGCAATCGAATTAGCCATTCTCGACATGGCAAGTGCCACATGCTCAGATCTAGCAGCCTCATTTTTCTTCCCATTGGAAGAAGTCATGTCAATCACAGGCCTCTCGACAGCAGACGGACCCTCACAAACAGGAAGGAAGTCTTTAGTTTTTTCTTAACCAGCATCTCTTAAGCAGACGGGGAAAAGAACTAAAGTATCCACCTTGATTCACAGTAGGCTCTACGACAGTGATTAGACGAGCCAAAGTATCCGCCTTGATCCTCTTTACCTTCTCTTTCGGGAGTAACCCACATTTCTCCCTGCGAAGAGAACTAAGCAACCAATGCTATTCACAGTACCCAGTAGTGGAACTCAACCCATACTAGCTTTTTCCTCATTTTTTCTCTTAGAGCAGCAGGCAAGAGGCCTGCATGCCCAATATTTTAGCGGCCTATGAGGCCCGCGACCTCCACATCTCTTTCAATCACCAGCCTGGCCCCAGTTAGGTCCAAGAACCCAAATGACATAAGCCATATGGCTCGTCTAGCACTGCGCCCCATCACCTCAATCCGCAGCCTCAGCCACGCAAGCTACACTTGGCTTTAGCCAAGCTAAGCAGCTCAAGCAGTGGTCATTGCCACAACACCTCATCAGCCTATGCCAAGCCAACTCCTAGCCCCTGCCAGCTGACATGTCGCACCATCCTGACGGTTGCCCCACGACAGCACTATCGAAGAAGAAGACAAGGAAAATTAATTTTTTTCTTACGTCGGTGCGACACAAAGAAGACTAAGAAAGCAACAAAAGACGATCCTTTGCACGGGCAAGATGTAGAAGATTGCTAGAGGAGGGGGAACAAATATCCTATAAGCTCTCTCTCTTGTAGGGTAGAATAAATCGCTCTTTAAAGTTGATTTAATAACCCACTTAAGGATCTAATTTCCTATTAAAGTTTATTTCCCTTTCCTAGAAGGATCTAATTTCCTATTAAATTGCTCTCTAAAGTTTATTTCCCTTTCCTAGAATGATCTAATTTCCTATTAAAGAGAGAATCAACATCAAAATAGGAAACAATCCTACGTTTCCTAAAGCAAGAATATCTCTAAACCTGCTGCCCTTACCTATGAGCAGCCCAACAGGTGTGGGGGCATTTGTGGAGCCAAAAATAATCAAGAGGCGACACGTGGATTTTTGGGCAAAAAGGACAAAATTACCCTTGAGGAGCATCAGAATTCCTATGTGCGAACAATGGACAAACATCTCACAATCAAATCAAAAGTGCCCAAATAGGTATTTATTTTTAAACCTATTTCTTCAAATCCTCTCCACAAGGTAACCCCCAAAACATTTTGTTTTAAATTATGTTAATAGGCTAATTAATGGATTTATTACCTAATTAATCTATTAATGGCCAATTAAACCACCAATTACACCCAAAAAATACACAAAAGGCCGGTCACATTCTCTCCCAAAAGGACCGGCCATGCACTATATATTCAACCTCATTTCCTCTAAAAACCTAGGTCTTGACTCTTGCTAAACACTCAAAAATTCCCCAACACATTTTTCTTTCAAAATTCTAACTTTGACATCGGAGGTTCTTCGGCCAAAGCCCCCCCCAATTCCTCTTGGACGCGTGAGGCTCTTGGCCTTGACCAAAGGTGTTATTTGTTTTGTAGGTGCAATTTTGTCCAAGATCAAAGAGGAAGAAACTTGTATCCACAAATATAATTCGGATCCATAGATTTGGTCGGTTCAATCAATTTGAAGTTGTTAACGCTCAAAACCGTTGAGGTCAACAAAGATTGAAATGGTTAAGCGTTGGCCCTTGATGGGCTAAGGCTTTGTAAAGAATAACAAATGGACAATAGGATTTAAGTGGTTCACCCTCAAAATTAGGCTACATCCACTAAGTATCTTGTATAAATAGAGAATAAGGTTACAAATAACACTTAACTTAGTATAGACTGTACAATACAATTTCTCTCTCAATTCATCCGACCCCTCTAAGTAGTACTTGTCCTCCTTACATAGGCCCTCACTGATTCTTCAACCCCTAGGCTCAAGTCCTATCACTTCCTTTACATTTAATACGTCGAATGCACAGACTGAACCAACTAGCTAGATGTCTTTCCATGCTTTGGCTGACATGTGGCAATGAATTGACACTTGAGCAGGTTCACTTGTGTCCTTTCTTGGGATGACGTGGCCGAGCACCTTGCTTGGTCCTCGGGTTGGTGGGAACTCGCATTTGAGCTCTTACCTACTAATCTTTATATCCCTTCATAGGCTTATATTCCCCTTGTCTAGCTACGACATGGCTTGGAGTTCAAGTATGACTAGGCATGCCCTTTCTGCTCTTGGGACCTTATGCCTTAAAGTTGTTAGTGGCCAACTTGCCCTCTGGTGCTCAGAAGGAACTTTGTGGGAAAGCGTTCGGCTTGATTGCTGACAAGATGTTTGAGGGCCAGGACTATTTAAAGTGCTCGGTTTCGTCTTTCCATGCTCATGGGGCCTTAACCTTCCTTTGGGCTCATGTTTCTTTGGGCCCATGTTCCTTCGAAACCTAGTCTCCAAAGAAAAACCTTAGCGAAAAACCAAAGCCTCGAGACTCCTCCTTTCCTGTCTCATCGTTTCTAGTTTTAGTAGTAACAAATAACAATCCCTTGTGGCGACGAAGTCTAGGCAATGCTCAGTCTTCAATATAAAATCACCTTTGTTTTACTCATCTCTTATTTCATTCCTTTCCCGAAAACGCCTTCTCTAAATTTTTCTATTTTCTCTTAACTTTATTCTTACCGCATATTTGAATGACCATGATGCGATTTGCCATTTATTGAAGCTGGCAATATCGTTATTTAAAAAAAGTAAAAATAAAAACAATTGCCAAAGATGAAAATGGAAGTGCAGGATTAAACATAACTGTTTAAGTTGCATTTTTTTTACCAAATTGAATTGACCACAATTTTCTGTGTCCTTTTTCTTTTAACAATTGGAAAGTGTCTTGCAATCGCATGAATATCCGAAGGGAAACCGTACAAAAGTGTCCAGACAATGAGTGATGCCTGCCACTGCCAAGTGTCATAAAGCCAGTAGGACGTTTACTCAAACTAAAGGTAGTCTAAAGTTTAGTGTGCTCTACGCACAGGTACCAACCTGAATTATGTATTTGGCTAACACACAAGAGTGAGGATCTCCTCTTTGTGAGGATTCCGAAAATTCTTAAATCACATCTGTTCATTGTATATTATGAGGTCAGTTTTCATTAGGTACTATTTATATTCAATTTTAAATAAAAATATACTATTTATAGTCAATTTTAAATAAAAAAAATTATAATGATTTATGATCGCATGATGTACGATGAACGGATGTGATTTGAGAATTCTCGACATCCTCACAAAGAGGATTCGGCGAGGATCCTCTCTCAACATAGAATATGCTCGGTCAGTCGGTCCTACACGTCATAAGTACTATGTTAAGTTTTTTTTTTTCTTTATTTTTTTTTGACAAATGATAGATTTGTTAGATTAAGGAGTCGACAGGTTGCGAATCCACGCCGTGGTGCAAGGAAAACACTTCTCTCCACTATTGTGGTAGAAGGTCACTTGCTATATTAAGTTAATTAATCATTCTAAATACACATATGGTCTCGTTTCCTATCATGTAGCACACATATTACCCCAACTTGACTTATGCTTGGTTATAAATTGATGCTTCGACCCCAAAAAAGAGTTACAAATTGATGCACCTTAAGTTGATAAATAGTATCAGAGATTCTGCAAGACTATTGCTATATCCGCTCACTTGTTCTTTTTTTTTTTTTACATTTTTTATAACCGAAAGATACATAACAAATCACTATAAAGTTGGGTCGAAAAATAGAACACATAAGTGAGCATATAGTATCAGTCTGCTATGAAGTATGAAGGGCCAAACTTTCTTATTTACATAAAGAACAAAACGAGAGTAGAATTCTAGCTTGTGCGTAGTTTTTTTTTCAACTGAAAATATAATCCTCACTTTATCTTCTGACCAAAAAATCCGCAAGATATAAATATCGTATATGTATATGTGTGTGTGACTAGATGGGATGAGGTGTATACATGTATATCCCTTTGGCTTCACTAAATTTCACTGGATTGAATTGGATGAGCTAGTGTAGTCTCGTGTTTGTTGCGTGCAAGGATTGAGTTTAATGAGACTATAAGGGACTCGCTCTGACTAACTCCCTGGCTAGTCCAGTCAGTCCATGAAGCTAGACCAGTTCGAAATAGTCCGATATAATAAACGCACTATATGTATGTGTATAAGTGTTTTATTATAGACCTTTTGTGTAAAGGGATCCCCATTTTTTGAAAAAAAAAATGGAGATTAGTTATGGGACGCACTACACATCTAACTTCAACAATCTGAACTATCTATTTTATAAGTGTCGATTCATAGATCATTCTTGCAAAATCCAATTCAATCCAAAACCATTTGCCTACTTAATTATTACAATGAAATTTCATTATTTCTTATCAAACAAAATATTCGTTAATTTCTTTGAACCTAATTAGATGTCTCAGACTCTCAAATATTTTTTATTTGGCTAATATTTTGTGAGTATGATCTATGAGGTACAACTTGAAAAATAAATGATTCGAATCATTGAAGTTCAATATGAAATGAATTCCACAATTAGTAGACTATTTCGAATTCAGTTCGAATTCGAAATAGTCTAATGCAACAAGTTTGTATGGTATGCTATGAAAGGCGCAATACGGCCAGGTAGGCTTTATGTGGGCAGTTCATTCACTCATCACTGCCCATTTCTCGTGAAGGCCTACGTGACAAAGAATTTCATCTCTCTCCCTTCCTTCCCTACTCCTGTACTCCTTTCAGTACAAATCTCTCTCTCTCTCTCTCTCTCTCTCTCTCTCTCTCTGTGGTGCCAAAAACATACTCTTTACTCTTTCTCCCATTTCTCACAAAACCCTTGCCTCTGGAGTCTGGACGCATTTTCTTGTTTGGTTCTGCAACCAAAGCTTCTCTTTCTGTAAGTAGAATGATCTGATATGGCCATTTTCCATGTACAAAATCACAACCCATGTTCCATAGTTCAATCATCTTCTTACCTCTCTTTTTTTGCTTCCTTTTGTTTTTCTCTCTGCACTCTACTGTACCAGTAGCTCTTCCTTTCATTTGGGTCTTCAATCAGTTCCATCCCTGAAAACAAAACCCTTTGATGTTGTGCTTTCCCTTTTATCTTGTTCCCCTTAGGATTAAGGGATACCCCCATAAATTAAGGGATTGGGTTTGCTCTCTGATGCAATGCTGAAATGCGTTTTGTCAAAAAAGTTGACAGCTGATTTGGGGTCATGGTTTTTCATGGTGAATCCTTCAATGCTTTTCTGGGTTTGATTCTCTGAGCAAGAACAAGGAAGACTGACATTTGGTTGCAGTTCAGGAGCTGAAAACTAAATCATTGAAGAAAAAAAAAATTGGGTTTTGGAGGTTGAAGGGTTTTATGTATTCCCTTGTCACTGTTTTGGAGTTCAGAGAAGAAAGTTGAGTTCTTTTCCACAGGGGAAGTGTTGCAGACAACCCAAAAATGGAGGTTTTGTGTTTGTTTTATGTTCTTCTTGTTGGGTTTCTATCCAAGTCTCATCTTGTGGCTGCTCAGCTTCATGATCAAGCTACATTGCTCGCCATTACCGAAGAGCTCGGAGTACTCGGATGGGGTGGCAACGGCTCAGATTACTGCTCTTGGCCCGGCATTGGCTGCGGTTTGAATCATTCCATGGTGGAAAAGCTTGATCTTTCGCACCAGAACCTCCGAGGTAATGTGACTCTTGTTTCTGAGCTCAGGGCTTTGAAGAGGCTTGACTTGTCGTACAATGATTTCCATGGACCAATTCCTTCAGCTTTTGGGAATTTGTCACAGCTTGAGTTTCTTGATTTGGCTTTGAATAAGTTTGGAGGTTCAATTCCGCCTGAACTCGGTAATCTCAGAAACCTTAGATCATTGAACCTCTCCAATAACTTTCTAGTAGAAGAAATACCTGATGAAATTCAGGGGCTGGAGAAGTTAGAGGATTTTCAAATTTCTAGTAATAAGTTGAGTGGTGTTATCCCACTTTGGGTGGGGAATTTCTCCAACTTGAGAGTTTTTACTGCCTATGAGAATGCATTTGAGGGTAAAATTCCAGATACTCTCGGCTCAGTTTCTAAGCTCGAATTGTTGAATCTGCATTCTAACCAGCTAGAAGGTCCAATTCCCAAAAGCATTTTTGCTTCAGGGAATCTGGAGTTTTTGGTTCTGACCCAGAACAGACTAGGTGGAGATATTCCTGAAGAAATTGGAAGCTGCAGTAGCCTTTCGAGTATTCGAATTGGTAACAATAATCTTATAGGTAGCATTCCTCATGCAATTGGAAATGTTAGTAGCCTTACATACTTTGAGGCAGACAATAACAATCTTTCTGGTGAGATTACTCCCGAGTTTTCCAAGTGCTCCAACATCACCCTCCTAAATTTAGCCTCAAATGGATTTACCGGGAAAATTCCTCTGGAGCTTGGCCAGCTCATGAATCTGCAGGAATTGATTCTCTCCGGCAACAGTCTGTTTGGAGATATTCCGAAATCAATTCTTGATTGCAAGAATCTTAACAAGCTTGATCTGAGCAATAACAGAATCAATGGTTCCATACCAAGTGATATCTGCAACATGTCGAGATTGCAATACTTGCTATTGGGTCAGAATTCGATTCGGGGGGAGATACCTCATGAGATTGGAAACTGTGTTAAACTGCTTGAGTTGCAGATGGGAAGAAACTATTTGACTGGCAGTATCCCTCCTGAAATTGGTCATATCAAAAACTTGCAGATCGCCTTAAACTTAAGCTTCAACCATCTCCGCGGACCTATTCCCGCGGATTTAGGGAAACTTGACAAGCTGGTTTCTCTTGATGTCTCCAACAATCAGCTCTCTGATGCTATTCCAACTGCACTTAAGGGCATGTTAAGCTTGATAGAGGTTAATTTCTCCAACAATCTGTTCACTGGCCCGGTACCAACATTCGTGCCATTCCAGAAGAGTTCGAATTCAAGTTTTCTTGGGAATAAAGGGCTTTGTGGAGAACCACTGAGCTCCTTATGTGAAAATTCTAACGGTGGTGACCGTGCAAATTACCATCATAGGGGTTCTTACAGGTTCATACTGGCAGTTATCGGCTCTGGTTTAGCAGTTTTTATATCGGTAACCATTGTTGTTTTGCTGTTTATGATAAGAGAGAGACAGGAGAAGGCAGAAAATGCTGCAGGGACTGAAGACGAGGCAGCCAACAACCTGCCGGTGATAGCAGCAGGCACTGTCTTTGTTGAGAATCTCAAACAAGCAATAGATCTTGATAGTGCTGTTAAAGCAACCATGAAGGCTTCAAACAAGATCAGTACCGGGACCTTTAGCACGGTTTACAAGGCTGTTATGCCGTCTGGGCTAATCATATCTGTGAAGAGACTGAAATCTATGGACAGGACAATCATTCATCACCAGAATAAGATGATCCGAGAGCTCGAAAGGCTGAGCAAACTCTGTCATGATAACCTAGTGCGTCCTATCGGATTTGTTATTTACGAGGACGTTGCTCTCTTGCTGCATCATTACCTGCCCTATGGGACATTATGTCAGCTTCTTCATGAATCCACAAAGCTGCCCGAATATGAACCTGACTGGCCAAAAAGACTCTCTATTGCCATAGGAGTAGCAGAAGGGTTGGCTTTCCTTCACCATGTAGCGATTATCCATCTCGATATTTCTTCTGGTAATGTTCTTCTGGATGCTAACTCCAATCCTTTGGTTGGAGAGATTGAGATATCGAAGCTCTTGGATCCATCCAGAGGTACAGCCAGTATCAGCGCGGTTGCAGGCTCCTTTGGCTACATTCCTCCAGGTATGTTTTTTTTATACAGTTTATTCTTCATTCCTTTCACTTGGTAGCTTTGTTAGTGTGCTAATCTAGTTTTGTGTTCTTCCTCTCTTCTGTCATCAGAATATGCATATACAATGCAAGTTACAGCGCCTGGAAATGTCTATAGCTATGGTGTTGTTTTGCTTGAGATCCTTACAACCAAATTACCAGTAGATGAAGCCTTTGACGAGGGGGTAGATTTGGTGACGTGGGTGCATAATGCTCCGGCAAGAGGCGAAACCCCGGAGCAGATTCTTGATGCAAGGCTCAGCACTGTGTCCTTCGGTTGGAGGAAAGAAATGCTTGCAGCACTGAAGATTGCTTTGCTCTGCACTGACAGCATACCTGCCAAACGTCCGAAAATGAAGAAGGTTGTGGAAATGCTGGAAGAAATCAAGAAAAACTGATGGATGGTAAGTCATTTGAGTCTTCTATGCCCTGAACGCATCAATCGTATCATCCATCTGGTTGTTCGCGGTGTTCAAGGAATGAAGTGAAAAGGCGGTTGTAATCGGTTCGCGTTGAAGCAGGAAGAGGGGGTGGATGAATGCAGGGAAAGTCCTCCCACTGGAAAGGATTAGTCTAAGTTTCTGTTTACATATTAGGTCCATATCATATGTTGTAGTTCCTGGTTTTTGAGATTTATGTGTGAAGGTGCATGTTATGGCTTCTCATTCAATCAAGTTCACACCCTTTTGCAATGAAAAACTAGTCCATATCTGATTCAAAGGTGATTTCCAATGGAGAAGGCTAAAGGTTCAAAAGCCGAGAAATGACCTGATTTGTGCAAAAACTCATCTTCAACCGATGACTAGGCCAAATGTGGTCTCCCTCTTAGCCCTTTTTTTGGAGGCTCAGCTCCTCAATTGCAATAATTGATTCAAATTTGATGGCTAGATTTAAAAACATCCAATGGTAGTTTAATTATATCAACTAATAAATTTATGTTATAAACTTAAAACTAATAAATTATTGGAGCTATATTTAATTGATTCAGTTGGAAATGGCATGAATATGACTTGACACCGTTCAACAACAACAACAACAACAACAAAGCCTTTTCCCACTAAGTGGGGTCGGCTATATGAATCCTAGAACGCCATTGCGCTCGGTTTTGTGTCATGTCCTCCGTTAGATCCAAGTACTCTAAGTCTTTTCTTAGAGTCTCTTCCAAAGTTTTCCTAGGTCTTCCTCTACCCCTTTGCCCTGAACCTCTGTCCCGTAGTCACATCTTCGAACCGGAGCGTCAGTAGGCCTTCTTTGCACATGTCCAAATCACCGGAACCGATTTTCTCTCATCTTTCCTTCAATTTCGGCTACTCCTACTTTACCTCGAATATCCTCATTTCCAATCTTATCATTTCTCGTGTGCCCACACATCCCACGAAGCATCCTCATCTCCGCCACACCCATTTTGTGTACGTGTTGATGCTTCACCGCCCAACATTCTGTGCCATACAACATCGCTGGCCTTATTGCCGTCCTATAAAATTTTCCCTTGAGCTTCAGTGGCCTACGACGGTCACACAACCCGCCGGATGCACTCTTACACTTCATCCATCCAACTTCTATTCTATGGTTGAGATCTCTCTCTAATTCTCCGTTCTCTTGCACGATATATCCTAGGTAGCGAAAACGGTCGCTTTTTGTGATCTTCGCTAGATTGCTCCGATCATTAGTGTGGATAAATATATAAATGGATAGAGATAGGAAAGCAAACACAAGATGTACGTGGTTCACCCAAATTGGCTACGTCCCCGAAATAGAGGAGTTCTCATTAATTGTGAAGGGTTTACACAAGTACATAGGTTCAAGCTCTCCTTTAGTGAGTACAGGTGAATGATTTAGTACAAATGACATTAGGAAATATTGTGGGAGAATGATCTCGTAATCACGAAACTTCTAAGTATCGGAGTGTGGTATCGTCTTGACTTGCCTTATCTGTCTCATAGGTAGATGTGGCATCTTCTCTGGAAGTACTCTTCCTCCATCCAGGGGTGGTATCTTTAACTGGTGGAGATGCACAAGGTAATGTATCAATTTCACTTGAAGCTTACTTGTAGTTTCAGGCTTGGTCAAGCGCGATACAAACCATGTAGTAGGAGTCCCCCAAGTCGCTGAGCTAGGGGATCTGCTGAAAGAGGTGACAAACAAGGTAAGCAATCAGAGCTCCGGCTGATTGTTCACATTATCCCTATTTTGATGGCAGCATGAAGGATAAAGAGAAGAAAAATGAGAATAGATGATATGGGATACTTTTGCTTTTGAAGAAGTAACTTTCCACAGGCTTATTCTTAAACTGAGCAGGGGGGTTTTCTGGTTTCTTCCAGAGTATAAGGCCAACTGAAGAATTTGAGGGTCAAAACAAGTCCATCAAATCTAGAGTACGTTCGACCCTGTTGATATGGGATACTTTTGCTTTGACAGAGTAATGGATGTATCAGCACGTGTGCTGTTACACTTGTCTCCACATGCTTCCTTGTATCCTTCTCACTTGCCCTATTTGTTCCTCAGGCAGATGCGGTATCTTCCCTGGAAGCATAAGATGTTGAAGATGAGTACTCGAGAGCAATGCTAGGTAAGTAAGTTCCAGGCAGTCAGTTCCTGGCTGAAAGCTTGATTCCAAGTGCTGACTGATTGCTCTCTTTCTCCTTGTCTTGCAGGTAAGAACAAAGCCAAAGGAAAAGACAGGGAAAAAGCATGATATGGGATACTCTTGCTTTTAACCCTGATGATATGAGATATTCTTGCTCTAGTATAGCTTGTTTGCAGAGGTATTATTGGGGGGAAAGAAAGCTGAATATTTCGAAAGGCTTCGTTGAGAGTACCCTCTCAAATATGAGGAAGGGTTGAGCATTTTTGCAGTTCTGTCTGTCCGTTGGGGATGGAGGTCGACATATATAGGAGTCTCCTTAACAACAAGTAGTAATGCTATTCCTTTACCATGCTTGGTCATAGCACGGTAGTGGGAGCTGCCAGCTTCACATGTTTTAACTCTGTCAGAGCACTTTGAAAAAGTGGTCTGTGGTATCTGGAAAGCTGATGTTGCGTGTGAAGATTACAGACAGCTTTATCCAAGGAGATCCGGCTCTTGCAGTTGGGAAAGTGTTGCCTCTTCGGTTTTTGAACAAGCAATCCTATCGGGGATCTGGCTCTCGAGATTCGGAGAACGATGCCTCTTCGATTTTTGAGAAAGCAATCATGCTGGGGGTCTGGCTCTCGAGATTCGGAGAGCGATGTCTCTTCGATTTTTGAGAAAGTAATCATGTTGGGAGTCTGACTCTCGAGATTCGGAGGGCGGTGCCTCTTCGATTTTGGGGCAAGCAATCTTGTTGGGAGTGTTTTCTCGAATGTGAGTAAAGGTTGGGCATGTTTGCTAGTCTACCTTGCCACGAAGAACAGAGGTTGACACACAGGGACTTTCCAATTATCCAGCAATGGTACTGTTCCTTTACCCTCTCTTCGATTTTTGAGAAAGTAGTCATGTTGGGAGTCTGGCTCTCAAGATTCGGAGGACGGTGCCTCTTCGATTTTGGAGCAAGCAATCTTGTTGGGAGTGCTTTCTCGAATGTGAGTAAAGGTTGGGCATGTTTGCTAGTCTACATTGCCACGAAGCATAGAGGTTGACACACAGGGACTTTCCAGTTATCCAGCAGTGGTACTGTTCCTTTACCCTTGTGGGTAATAATATGGTAGCTAGACCTTCAAAATTTATGTGTCTAAACTTTGTTAGTGCTGTTTCTTTGCTATTCTTTTACCCTTCTTGGTCAGAGCGATGTAGTGGGAGCTGCAAGCTTCACGTGCTCAACTTTGGCAGAGAACTTTGGCAAAGTTATCTGTGGTACCCATGAGCTACTGTTGCGTGTGGGAAGTGGGTGATTGAACAGTAAGACTCATGTGCTTTCTACTTCACCAGAAGTCTTCGACAGAATGCTCATAATTTCCGCAAAGCTGAGTGTGCGTGTGACAGGTGCTAACAAGGCTGGAAAAGTAGGTGCCTCTTCGATTTCTGAGATCGACCATCATGGTCTCTAAGCAGCCCAGCTTTTGAGAAAGCAAGCGCCTCTTCGATTTCTGAGATCGGCCTTCGTGGTCTTTAAGCAGCTCAACTTTTGAGAAAGCAGACGCCTCTTCGATTTCTGAGATCGACCCTCGTGGTCTCTGAGCAGCCCAGCTTTTGAGAAAGCAAACGCCTCTTCGATTTCTGAGCAGGCGCCTCTTCGATTTCTGAAGCTCCGTCGAGTGCAGATTTTTATAAGGGCCGGCATTAAATTACAAAGCCTACTTGAATCTCCACCAGTAGAAGCTCCATTCTTGCACTTCTAAGATCTTGATTTGTTCGACCTCTTCTCTCTTCAACACCTTTGAAAATGTCTGGCCCCTCCGACCGTCGTTTTGACTTGAACCTTGTTGAAGAGGCAGCCCGCCTTCTCCAGACAACATATGGCGCCCATCCTTCATCTCCCTACTAGTCCTCTTATTGTTGGGGATTCCGTGATGAAGAATGATATGACCGCTGCGGTGGTGGCCAGGAACCTTCTCACTCCCAAAGATAACAGACTACTTTCCAAACGGTCTGATGAGTTAGCTGTTAAGGATTCTCTGGCTCTCAGTGTTCAGTGTGCAGGTTCTGTGTCTAATATGGCCCAACGCCTATTTGCTCGAACCCGCCAAGTTGAATCATTGGCGGCTGAAGTGATGAGTCTCAAACAGGAGATTAGAGGGCTCAAGCATGAGAATAAACAGTTGCACCGTCTCGCACATGACTATGCTACAAACATGAAGAGGAAGCTGGACCAGATGAAGGAATCTGATGGTCAGGTTTTACTTGATCATCAGAGATTTGTGGGTTTGTTCCAAAGGCATTTATTGCCTTCGTCTTCTGGGGCTGTACCGCGTAATGAAGCTCCAAATGATCAACCTCTGATGCCTCCTCCTTCTAGGGTTCTGTCCAGTACTGAGGCTCCGAATGATCCCCCTCCGGTGCCTTCTCTTTCTGGGGCTCTACCGACTGCTAAGACTTCTCCTAAGCAACCTTTGTGAAGGCTCCATCTTGTTTGTTTATTTTGACTCATGTATATGTACATATTTGTAGCTTATCGGGGATATCAATAAATAAGCTTTCCTTCATTTCAACGTATTGTGTTAAATACACCAAAGCCTTCTTCGCTAAGTTCTTTGAATTTTCTTTTGTTGGAGCTTTGTGAGTGGAGCATGTAGGTTGAGGTAGTGTTCCCTTAATTTCCTGAGTGAGGAAAACTTCTCGGTTGGAGACTTGGAAAATCCAAGTCACTGAGTGGGATCGGCTATATGAATCTTAGAACGCCATTGTGCTCGGTCCTGTGTCATGTCCTTCGTTAGATCCAAGTACTCTAAGTCTTTTCTTAGAGTCTCTTCCAAAGTTTTCCTAGGTCTTCCTCTACCCCTTCGGCCCTGAACCTCTGTCCCATAGTCGCATCTTCTAATCGGAGCGTCAGTAGGCCTTCTTTGCACATGTCCAAACCACCGTAACCGATTTTCTCTCATCTTTCCTTCAATTTCGGCTACTCCTACTTTACCCCGGATATCCTCATTCCTAATCTTATCCTTTCTCGTGTGCCCACACATCCAACGAAGCATCCTCATCTCCGCTACACCCATTTTGTGTACGTGTTGATGCTTCACCGCCCAACATTCTGTGCCATACAGCATCGCCGGCCTTATTGCCGTCCTATAAAATTTTCCCTTGAGCTTCAGTGGCATACGGCGGTCACACAACACGCCGGATGCACTCTTCCACTTCATCCATCCAGCTTGTATTCTATGGTTGAGATCTCCATCTAATTCTCCGTTCTTTTGCAAGATAGATCCTAGGTAACGAAAACGGTCGCTCTTTGGTATTTCTTGATCTCCGATCCTTACCCCTAACTCGTTTTGGCCTCCATTTGCACTGAACTTGCACTCCATATATTCTGTCTTTGATCGGCTTAGGTGAAGACCTTTAGATTCCAACACTTCTCTCCAAAGGTTAAGCTTTGCATTTACCCCTTCTTGAGTTTCATCTATCAACACTATATCGTCTGCGAAAAGCATACACCAAGGAATATCATCTTGAATATGTCTTGTTAACTCATCCATTACCAACGCAAAAAGGTAAGGACTTAAGGATGAGCCTTGATGTAATCCTACAGTTATGGGAAAGCTTTCAGTTTGTTTTTCATGAGTTCTTACGGCAGTCTGTGCTCCTTCATACATATCCTTTATAGCTTGGATATATGCTACTCGTACTCCTTTCTTCTCTAAAATCCTCCAAAGAATGTCTCTTGGGACCCTATCATACGCATTTTCCAAATCTATAAAGACCATGTGTAAATCCTTTTTCTCATCTCTATATCTTTCCATCAATCTTCGTAAGAGATAGATTGCCTCCATAGTTGAGCGCCCTGGCATGAACCCGAATTGGTTGTCCGAAACCCGTGTCTCTTGCCTCAATCTATGCTCAATGACTCTCTCCCAGAGTTTCATTGTAGGGATATAATTCAGATTGGGCTATGTTTAACCCTTTCGGTTGGAGACAGCTACGCCTAACCATCATTTCTCAATTGTGAACGCATCAGATCCAAGCTTTGGTACGTGCGAATTCTCCATCCACTTAAGCTTGTTGGGGAGCCTTGAGGCCATCTGTTTCTAGTTAAAGCTTAAATAACCGGAAAATGACTGAAATGAGGATTTTATAAACCCCATTCCCCTTGTTGAAATGATTAAGAGACGACATACTGACCAAATATTGACTGTTTCATTCAAATAGAGACATATCGATAAAATCCCGAAGAGTGATAATTTATACACGGTGATTCATAGTTGGGTTATTGTACCTCAGATTTAAGATTCCCTGACATTTTTCTTTTGGTACAAAAAAGTTCACATCACAACATTCTCAAACCAGCCTAACATTTATTCTGCCAATCCTTCAATCATGCTTTCAGCTCACAACACACATAAACGGAGTGAAGATCCGGAAAATCTTCAAGAGTCGGTGCGGGACTTGACAATGAAATTCTGACGGCTAATGGGATTCATGACCACCGGTGGACCGGCAGTCCGAGGCCATGCCTGAAACTTCTTGTCAGTTTCTTCCCACCATTCTTTGTTTGCAACAGTTGACGGAGTACTTCCTGAGTTTAGCAACAAACATAATGCCATCAGGCTATTGCAACAACTATTACGCAATAAATTTCCTAAAAAAAACCCATAGAAATGTCAATAGAACAAACTTGCCTCCAAATATTTTCTTGTCAGCGAGATAATGGTCAGCTTCCCATGCCACTGCAAATGATCCCAAAACAGCAGGAATGATGTATTTTGCAGGCATCTTCAAATTTCAAACTGCCGATGAGAAACATAACCCAGTTTCGTGAGAGAATATGCAATGACAACAAAAAAGGAAGGCATTCAAAATATCCCCTAAGGTCACGTTTGGTCCCTTTGGATTGGTAGATGGGATAACTTACTAGATTCAAGGTATGTTGAAGTAAGAGATGAAGACCGTTCCTTCAACTTGGGCAGAATTAGATAGTTCCCTATCTGTTTGAATTGCCCATTAAGAACGACTAGCCTAGTTCCCTATTTGGTGGCTGGGACTACAGAGGGCAAGACCAATTAAAATGGAATAACTGTCGTGGCCTATGCTCGATGAGCTTAACAATGGTGGGACTAAGACTCAGTTAAATTAGATAACTTTCCCACTTATCAAAGACAACATGTCTCCTCCCCAAGGGTTGGGAGAATCTAACATGCAACCAGAGGTATATCCCCCCTACTATCAGTATCTATATCATCGTGTGAGCTATTAGTATCTTTCTCATCATGTGGATTTACGTGATGAGAGAGACTAATAGCTCACACGATGAGAGAGAAACAAGAGGGGGTACACACCCCCGTTTACCAAATAATCCCCTCCCAAGCCGGGACTCTACGGTACAGTACTGGACTCAGTCCTAATCCTGCGACAGGATTCCAGTCCAGTCCCAGCCGCCAGAAGGGTATCCCAACATAAGACTGAAATTCAAGTCCAAATCTGTTGCATGTCTAAAATGCATTCTCCAAACCAACTGCAAAGCAGAGAACCTAAATAAATGACTCTTCTTCAAGAGATCTGAGTTAGTTCACAATACTGGAGAATAACCAAGTCAATTTATTTACTTATAACTCTCATAATCTTAATAGCATAAACCGCCCTGTCCATTAAGTAAATCAAAAAAACACCCCGACAACTATAAGTTTCATACAAAAACACCTCAAGAGCCCAATTGGAGGAAAAAAAAAAAAAAAACCCTCATCTATACACATACTCTTAACTATTCTTAGTTGTGAAATACTTCCCCCGTTACCAAGTGAGTCAATTGGGTATTTTCGTAAAGTATAAGGTTTGAAGTGGTTTTTCTCTAAATTATAAATCTATCAAGGACCTACAAGTGAAAACCCCATTACAATTTCCTATTTACTGAAACATAAGCACTCAATTTTCTTCATTTTTTCTTGCATTTTCATTCGACCCACTTCATGTTTCTGTTTCTTCACTAATTAATAAGAATCTTACTCAAACATACGCACACAAAAACATAGTAACAATCTAACATAACTGCAACTGAGGACAAACAGATCAGGAATAATCTTTCTGAAAGAACGAACGACAACCTTGGAGGTTATTCTTTGTTTCTATATCTGTAGATGAAACGGAAAACTTACCGCAGGAGGAGTTCCGAGTCGGTGAGACCGCACGATGGTGTCTGTCAACAGGAATTCTTGAACCTTCTTCTTATCTCCACTTCTGACACGATAATGAGAGAGAAACTTTCCCACGACAGGAATTCTTGAACCTTCTTCTTCTCGCCACTTTTTGATGATCGACGACAATGCAATGGGTGTCGTATTCATTGTTGGATCATCAATTTTCTATTTCCAAGGGGAGAAATGTTAAATAGAATCTTTCAAAGTTAGACTCTTCATAAATTCTCTATTACCTCATTAGCATTAGAAAATACTATGCCAAAAGAGGTGTGTGTGAGAGAGTTTATGAAGATGCTCACTTTTAAGAGAATCTCCTTAGCATTCATCTTCAAAGTAATAGTTAAATAATCTGCTACTTTCTATTGGTTACTCACTTTTAAATCAGGGCTAGATGGTAATCTCAAAAGGTTGGTCTTATAGAAAACGAGCAAGGGTTTGAAAGTTCTAACTCGTGTTCGAACTCCCATGTTGATTTCTTTGGAAGTCACGAACTTTGCATTGACGTACCGTTTGACATGAGGGCCAAATTATGATGCCAACTAATGATACCAAAACATGGGTACATTTTTCAAAAACACAAAAAAAAAAGAAAAAAAGATATTAGGCTTAATAATTATTAAGCATTTCTTCTATTAAACTTGACATGGATACATTCTTACATCAACAAAATAGAATGTACCCATATAAGTTTAAAAAATGGATTAGAGAAAAGATTGAATGAATTTTATATGAAAAATTGATACATTTTATATTAAAAAAAGGGTACATTTTTCATATAACAAATTGGTATATTTAAGAATGGGTACATATCATTCTTTTATAAAAATTTAATGGGTACAAACTTATTCTGATTTTATTTTTTATATTTTGGAAATGTTTGAATTGAAATTAATAGGAGTTTAATAAGGGTGTGAGTATTAAAACTCTAAATCAATTACTAATTTTTATTATAAAAATTATGTAACTGACATATAGTTCATTAATATATTAATGTTAGGGACTTTAATTAAAATCTAAAAACTAATAAGGTCTTAGTCAATGAACATTAGAAACTAAGGACCGGATACTAATTTTTCCATAAAAAAAAATACCACTTATCTTTAATTTTCATTTCATTTTCATACCTTTAGGTTGGTCAAGATTTTTTTCATTTCTTCCTTCAACACACCTTAAAAACATGGGTTCACCAATTTCAATCCAATCATCTATATACCAAATAAGGCCTGAGAGAGTAGTATTTGTTGGGGTTTGTGAGAGTTTATTTTATTTAAGCTTTCATGAGCTGAGCGTCCAAATAAGTTAGAGCAATTTGGAGCTTGTAGTTTTTAAGTTTGTTGTTTTGATGGTTTAACAAAGCATGTTGGCTTTTTCCGACGGACATGTCCCTGGCCATCTGTGGTGGTGGGGAGAGGAAACCTCTAACTTTTCACTCCCCACCTCCGAACTCCCTAATTGTCGGCGACGCAGCACGGTGGAAAGTACATCAGAGTTTACATTGCGACACTACAGTATTTGGAAGTTTTCTGCTCACCACCTACAACAAAGGAACTCGGATTTCGGTTGAAACCACGAATTCAATTGCTTGGTGGTGAGGGCCAACAGAATTGAAATAGGGAAATGGAATCGACAAAGTCCATTTTCCCGTTATCCACATCCGTTAATTTTTGTTCTCGATTCCTCTTTGATTTATTCAATGCAAATGCGAAAACTGGAAAGAGATGTATAAGTAGAGAAAATGGCTATAGTACTCGATGCATACTCGATGAATATAATACTGTCGTTTTGGGTTCTGGTATATCAGGAGAACGATCAATAATAAGAGACGAAAATTGGGAAACCTTGAAAGAAACTGAATGTTTGTCAACCATTATCTCAATTATAAGTCTCCAAACAGACATCTTGATGTTCCATTCATCGCCAAACATAATATTTCACAACAATATGTTCAATTTTAATGTCACTACAGCTGCGTTTGTTACACTGAATTACCTTGCCCAATTGGGCTATTTTGAGTTGGCTCCCCAAGTTGTATCAACCATGGAGGTATTTAACAAGCGACACTCTACCTTTCATGTCATCTGCTGCCATGCTGAGGAGCTCTGCGCGGGTTTCTCAGCGTGCCTCGTACTGAACAACTGCAAAAACAACCATAACTAAGTCATTATAAATCATTGAATATTGTCACTGAGAGAGCGATAGATGAATGATATATATATATATATATATATATATATATGAAAAGGGTAGCAAGAATGCATTCATCGGTGCTTCATATGGGACACTACAGCAGAATAGGAAAGAAAGAGGACACAACAGCGCTACAACTTCTTTGTGCGTTCGTGTTTATCATTGTTTTTATTTTTTGGCTTTCAAATTCAAATTGATGTAAGGATGAAGTTCTCTTTCAAAAGTGGACCATATCAATACAATTCTTTATGTATCAAATGTACGATACCTGTGCTGGTAGATAGTATAACATGGTGATGTCATTAAGACATAAAAGAAAGAAAAGAGAGTATATATAGCAGATTACTGTAGGACTAGCATAAGTTAAAGCCTAATATGAACAAAGTGACACAATAGCCGTTATTGTTTCGTGTGCAGTTACCACGTTGTGATTTACACTTTGTGGCACCAATACTGCTAGCTCAATCAATGACCTTAAATCAGCAGGAATGACAGATATTTCAACAAAATTCAAATAATAGGGTGCAACGCTTTACCTAACTTTGATTCAGAATCTTGCCGACTAAATTCGGTGATCAAATATTAGTATTGGTGCATCTTGGTGTAGGCTAAGTGCACGTAAAACCATATCCTCTAAGCCAGAGCCCTAAAACCTAACGGAAAACTTATCACTCTGGTCAGTATCGCTATTTGGCATCAATATAACGATTTCCTACAGTGCCTATAACTTTACAAATAATTTCTGTTGCTAAGGTGTGATAGGTCTTTTGATTAGTAATGCTAAGATAACAGATACTAATTACTAAAGATGAAGAACACATGAAGCATAACGAATTTCACCATCTTGTACAAAAAGGGTGGCAACCAGCCAAACAAAGAATGAATTCGACCAGGCTTTTAAAGTTTTAATAAAACCCTAGTGAGATACTATGAAGTATGAACTGAGAAAATAACAAAAAGACAGTGATGCCTAATTGAACCTAAATTGGGCCTATTGGACCAGAGTAGTTTTCAAGCGCATAATTGGGTGTAAAGAAAGCCACTCAAGTTTTAAGGTATTCATAACCATCTTAATTTGTAGATTTGCTCGCTGCCAAACATTTCGATTACAAAACACTAAATGCTGACGGTGAAAAAACACGAATTCCTTACCCAAAACCATGTCCTCCTTTTGCAACAAACTAAAACTAAGGTCATACTACGAAATTCAGTAAATGTCATAAACCCTAAAAACATAAAACAATAAGCTAAAAAATTCGACTCCCTCTACCGTTCGAATAATCAAGAGAATCCACATTCGTCAATCCGAAATCGATTACTGATAATTGGGTATTTACCCAATCCCCGAATATATTCAAATAATCAACTTTTGGAGAAATCAACCAATATTGCAACAATAAAAGCATATAAAGATATCGAGACTTACTGCGGCGAGTACGCTTCTTGTATAAGATACGGTAACCGCACTCGCGGCACTGAATCACGTCGTTGGATTTCAGCTGCACCTCCATCCCACAATCTACAATACATTACAACAACATTAAATCCTTAATTTAATATCACAAATTCAAATTCTTCTGTATGGAATTCATCTCGAAGAAGAAGAAGAAGAAAGGGAAGATCAATACCTCCACAGATGTAGTAGACGGCCTCTGGCGGCGGAGGATCCATGAGAAGAGCTCGAAAAGGCTGTTAGATGTCTAGGGTTTTGCTGCTTCTATTTTCAAGTAAACAAATAATCACGGGGCTTCTTCCATTTATTGGGACTTCTCCTGAACTGTTATTATATGTATGATGGGCTCAAATGGATTTGAGTTTTAAGCCCAAAATAATTGGACTGACTAGTTGAGGTAGGCATACTTTTGTGTACACCCAAAAAGCATTTTTGGACACCCTCATAGAATTTGTAAAGATAGTTGAAGTTGGACATTCAATATTTTTTTTTTAAATAAAAAAGGGACCAACTAGAAGTTTTGTTACGACAATTCACCATTTTGAAAGTCGGGAAGCACAGAGACATTCTAGCCTACCCTTGGCCACCATTGTGGGATTCATCAGCGCCAGGAATCGAACTCAAGACATGCACCGTAAAGTCTTTGTTTGAATTCTATCAACATTGCACATAAAATTTAAAATAAATTAACTAAAAAAAAACAAAAAAAAATTCCTTCAATTTTATGTGCTGCAATTACCCTTCTTGTAAGTAAACTATTTATAAGTAGCATGTCACATCTACAAATAATAGTTCAATTTTTTTGGGACCTGGCTTCTCTGCCCTCTCACTTCCCATACACTCTCATCCCCTTCTATTTGTGCGGTCACGGTTAAGCCACGTTAACATTTTATATTACTATTGCTTTTTGTCTTATTATCTCTATAAAAAATCAATATAAAATGTTGACGTGGCTTAATCGTGACCGCATAAAATAAGAGGGGATGAGAGTGTACGAGAAGTGGGAGGGCAGAAAAGCCGGGTCCATTTTTTGGACCTAGATTAAAATACTCCCTCTAAATGTTGTGAATGGTTGTTTTGTACTAACGGGACGGAAATACTCAACGTCGTGTATGTGTCGGCACATGTATATATACAGTAAGTCTTTAGAATCGTTCTAGTGACAATATATGGCTACAGGGCCATAAGCTTCACAGATTCATACACTTGTAAATCTGGATGCTTAAGGATAAGACATTTTTTAAAGAAGTCTGTAAAACTACCATTTTTTCAGCCATTTACTACTACGGTCTCGTAGTATTCCTCTTCATTTGTAAGTGAGATGTTTTAGGTTCGAATCTCCTAGATGGCGAATTCGATACCAACCATTATGTGGCTTAACTCTCATCTCCCCTTAATGTAAAATATATCGTTGTATTAAAAAAAAAAAAAAATTACACCTAGCATTTTCCATGGAAACACTTAAATACTCATGATCCTACCCAGCCATTTAAATCATCAGATGGCTTACAAAGCCCAAACCCCACCTGACCTAACAAGGCCTCAAAGAGGGATTAGCCTAGCAAGGATAAATAAGGAGTTAACCTGCAGCATCAACGACAGGATGAAAATTCCTACAATCGTGGCTCCGTCACATGCCATGAAATCCGATGTGGCCAAGATACCTTAAGGGAGACTCTTAATAAGGTTAAAATGCCCTTCATGTCTTCCAAAGTCAAACGACTAAATGTTTTAATGAGTGAGATAACAAGTCAAACGACTAATGAATCACCTTCAAGCTCAAACTTGACACTATATAAAGACATGACTTCGAAAGTAATTTACATTTCCATCCACACCAATTCATCTCTACCCCAAACATAAAATAGTACTATAAAATATTATCCTACCCCCTTAGTCTTGATGCACACCAAATATAGGATATGATTAAGTCCAAGATAAGCGTATCTAGCTCAATCCGTAAAATTAGTCCAATTCGAGCCAATCTTGCATAACAAACATCCTTTCAATAGCTTGTTATGTTTGCCTCACAACTGCTAGTAAGAAAATGGCAGATGTTCCAAATCAAACACCCTAGTGAAACCTGCAATTCACATGAAGCTCCACAGTAACAATTAAAGTGACAAATAATTTTTAACTTTTATACATCAAATACATTGAATTAGCGTAATTGGAAAAAGGAAAAGAATGAAAGAATTGGAAATGAAATTACAGGGCCTAAAATGAAAAAGTTAAAGGCTAAAAGTAAAAATAAATAGTTAAAGCTGGTATCCCTTGAGCTTCTTAAATTCACTAACCAATAATTTTCTTTCATCACTTGAATAGAATCAGCAACCTGCAGCTTTTAGGAAGTTATCATATGGACTCGATGCCGGTAGTCTGAAAGAGTGGGGATGATGCTGGTATTCGTTTACACACATCACTGAGGCATGGCCTGCGGTTGGGGGAGGATTGTATGAAGTGGCAGTGTCATCAACAAATGGATTTCCGCTCTGTATTGTCATTCAAGTTCACAACTTTAGATTTAAAATGCCAGCCAGAGTGTGTGCATGGTACTTGTACAGTACTAAGTATGCCTAATTTTGGTTAAAGCCAGAAAGCAGTACCCTATATGAGCCGAAGTCAGCATGGAAACCAGATGTTATCCATTTCGCATCATCGTTATGATTTTGTAAAGACTGGTTCATCAAATACTCCTGCTTCTGTTGGGAGCTCATCAAATTCGACATCTTCTGCTGCTTTCCTATCAGGAGTGCCTCACAGTGCCCGGCCATTTCCTTGTATGGCACATCAGGTGCATTAGAGACCGACAGTCTTCCAACTTGATGTGCTGTCTCCAGGACCTGAGCACATAAAAACATTGTAATGGTGAACACTTCTCTCTCTGAATCTTGCATGTGAACAAACAACAGAAGACTATTTTTTTAAAAGCAATAAAACTAAATACAGAACATGCAATGGCTAACGTACAGATTCAATAAATTGATTGACGCTCAGAAGATTGGGAGAATCTGCAGAAAAATCTAAGTTGTTCTTTTGGCTATCAAATGAACCTGGAAAGGAATCATCATCCATTGAAAATATTGGAGCATCCTGCGTTACAAGAATAAAACCATGAGTCCTGAGCATTAAGAGAAAACTTGATGCTGACCACCTCTAACTGTGGCATGGTGATAAGTACCCCCGTTTCTTCCCTCTCAACGCTTATGTTTTAGTTGCTACACCCCCACACAACCAAAAAACAAAAACAAAAGTGAAAGCTGCGAAGGGTACTTACCTCCTTCATAGATTTACTGTCTCGGGAATCAACCTGATATAACTTTTGCGGCGCATCCATACACAACTGGGCTCCCAGTGGACATACATCATCAGGTAAGAATTCACTGAGCAGCTCCTCCCTTATAGTAGACAATTCGGCCTGCATAAATAGCTCGCTATTCATAATCCATGGTATAACACAAATGATTTCTTTTCCTGCACTATGAAAAGTCCAAAACACTTAAACAATTGGTATAAAAGCTTACATCTAACAATCTTTCCAAGCTCTTCACAACTTCAGAAGCAAAGAATTCCTTAGTTTGCTCTTCAGTAATATTTATCTCTGACAGAGATTTTAATGCCAGACGATCATCTTCTTCAGATCCATAAAGATGTCTGGGATGGTCCGGTCCAGTCTTAACAGCCTGTAACTTGCGATCTTCAACCAAACGCAGGAATGGATCAACCTGATTAAGCGTATAAAGGTGTCAAAGCTATTTTATGTTTGATAGAGAAGTTTGATTATGGAAATCTCACATAAAAAGATGCCGGTATATGGTTCACTTTCTTCACGTCTTTCATGTCCTTAGAATTGATAAGTTTAAGCAAAATGTCGCATGCATAAGCAAGTAGTTATTAAAGATAATTTGGAGCTTATGAGACCACAGGAAATTAACGAGGCAACCTATGTGAAACTTCACCTGAAAAAGCAACTTACTATTTTATCCACAAGTACTGCATTGGCTCTACGAACAAGAGAAACAATATTGTATGCTTTTGATAGAAAGAGAATCATTGAAGTTGCCAGGGTAAAGAGGGACCTGCGACGCGATGGTGGCAGCACACCTGAAAAGATAGAGGGAAAGAGCTTGTTATGACATCCTAACAAATAAATTATTGACTATCCAGTCTATTACTTAACCAATGTTTTACTTTCTCATGTTTTCTTCTCTAACTAATATTTAACATTAGCAAATGAATTAACGAACAATTATATCTTATAATCATAAATGAAAACGCAAGCATAGAGCATATGCATTATGCATGCTCATTGGTTTGGACATACTGCAGGGCTCACCTCCTTCATTAAGAGATATGTTCCGCAAGGAAAATGCTAGCTGAAAACTTCGAACAAGAACCTCAATTCTGGAATTCTACAACATAAGATAAACAACAATAAGAAGAGAGAAAACATGAATATAGAAGCAACAAAGATGAAGGAATGACAAAATAATAGTGCCATTATCCGAGTATAGAACCGGAAAAAGTTCTCCAAGTCGTCTCTTTAAAATTCTGAATTCTCCTTATACTTTTGAGTCAGAGTTTTCCCATGCTGACATTACCCTCAAAATTACAATGACATAGGAGGTGGGAAGTGAGCTAAGAAGCTTATAAAGCAGTTAGCACCAGTTACGGAAGATTAAGACAAAGTCTTGAGCTTCAAATGAGCAATGATCTAGGATGGATTTTGAGCGAATCTTAGAAATTATGTTATCAGTTTTCATTTTCATTGTAGTGCAATTACATAATAATCAATTGTCTGAGGTTCCAGGGCATACAGTTGGAATTCATAGGGAAGATTGATCAACCTTTACTTGTGCCTCAATTCCTTCCAGGATTAAAAAAAAAAAGTGATGACTACGATGTTAAACAATCCACTAAATACACTCTGAAGAAGAAGAAAACTGGAAATGAACTAAATTCATGTAACATGTTAACTATCAACAACAACAACAACAACAAAGCCTTTTCCCACTAAATATTAAGCAACAACAACAACAAAAAAATTCATGTAATATCGCTCTAGCTAAATATTAAGCAATAACACGAAACGATGCAATTTATCATGCAAACATGCTATCATCATTCGGATGCCATTAAAATGAAAATGCCATCAGAAGGAATAGAAACTATTAAAAAAACATCACCAGCATATATAATAGAAAAGACTCATCAAGCAACATCACTCAAGCAATTACCTTGGCCCGAGAAAAAAGTACCACGAGGCTATGCGTGTGAGCAATTGCTTCATAGTTTTCAGGCATGTTCCCAGGAGAGATGGATTGCACCCAAATTGATAAAAGCAAGAGAGTTATCTGGTGGCTGCTCAATCTGAGGGAATTAGCTTCCTGAGGTTTAACAAATAAAAACAGCTATTCACAATCAAATCAACGTTGTTAGACAACTATTGAACTCCAAAAGTCTAATTTTTTATGGAATGTGCCAACAATGTGTATCAAGCTAACATTGTCTCCCTCATGTACAGCCCCCTCCTGCACATGATGGAGACAAACACATTGAGGCAGAAAGATCCATATGGCTGCACCCCCACGCTGCATCTTGCAAATAAAAAATAAAAGGGAGCAATGAGGAGAAGAGGTTTCAAACTGTTAAAACTCACAGGTTCCTTAATCGAATTGTTGACGGAATTTTCATTTATTGCTGAAGGTGCAGGAGAACTTTTCATGCTATACGTCCGACTATAAGAAGACCTCAATCTGCTCAGAATCCCACTATTGGTGTCTCCTTGTTCCCCATCAGCAACAGAATTTTCATTGTCCTCTTCACAGATACTATCTCGTGAAGAAATTTTCTCTCTTTTTAGCTTCTCAAATAGGGCAGCTGAAGAAGAAAAGACAGATACAGTTCTTGAGAGTGTCCTGGGAAAATTCAATGCCTTTTTTGACTCGGCATTAGGCAAGGAGCGACTAGGGCAAACTGAAGATGGAACAAGAACAACGGAAAAGATGCGATGGGCTCCAACACGTGTTTCATGGTCAGGATGGACCATAGCTGGGAGTAGTTGATGAATCAATGCCTCAGGAAAAGCCTAACGAAAGTGCACAAGGCAAATAATTAAAAATTCTGTACATGACTCTAAGAATCTCAAAATTTTGAAACAAGTACGATACCATAAGTAAATTGCTTGCCTTGTTTTGATAGGACAAATAAGACTGAAAGAATCTCAAAATTTCAAATAAGTACACAACCATAAGTAAATTACTCACCTTGTTTTGATAGGACAAATTTGGCAAGGAAGCTACAATTTGAGCAGTACGATAAACAGCAGAAATTGTAGTTCTAGCTATAACTGTTATGGTTGAGATATTCTCCAACATAACAGCCATTGCATCAAGGATTGGTCCTGGTTCTCCAACCTGTTAAAGAATGACAGCTTAGTTGTTGTACTGGTGACGGAGTCATTAACAATAAAAATTGGTATCTGAACCTATGGAAACTTATGACTCGCTAAACTATTTGCTATGATAAGAATTAACATTACAAGAAGCAATTATAGCTCTGAAAATTTCGTGATGGTGGAATTTTAGGCACAAAGTTAATTCAGTGACTGTTATAGAAGAGTACCACCTTATATGATAACTGTACAAGGCACTTATCCACCGCTTCTCTAAAGCTTCTGTTCCATTTTATTACATCTGTTCCTAGATTAGCATCATCAAGCGAGCAGTGAATGCTCTTCCTCAAATGCCTCATGGCATCACTTACTGCACCAATTATTGCCACAGAGGGCTCAACCTTGGCAAGTTGAGAAAGAGAGGCGGTGACCTCCACTATGTCGACCTGCATGTTGGGTTGTTTGAGGACATTTTTGTGATCCAGATGCTTGATTAAAATGGAAAGCAAAACATGTGTACTTTGCCCTGCAACCAAAGACCGAAAGGCTGAATAAGTCTATCAATAGAAGAGTGTTTGTGGTTGAAACATCTAATAGGACCTAAAGATAAAGTATACAAAAGATAAATTTAAATACCACAATCATCCATTAAAACTTGTATATCCTTGAGGACTGGGATAGCAAGACCATATTTGGGAGACCATAAGTTCCCAGCGTCGAAGTAACGGAACAAAGATTCCAGGACACGCCTTATTGTTGTGGCCTCCTTGGCTAGCTTGGCCATGTTGTGCAGGCAAACCCTGGACCAAAAGCAGGGGTTCTTGGCATCTTCCCTATAGGATAATAAAACAAGCATTAATAATTGAAATGAATTGGTCTATTGACAAAACAATGTAAAGCTGTTGACAAAATCTCATGCCAACAGAGACGTACATTGTCACATTTAGATCGCCTTTGTCATCCACTAGGTTGCTCCAAGATGTAAGCCTGATGACGACATCTGGGGAAGAAGAAACATGACCCTCATTACTTTGCAGTTCCTGCACGCACCGATTCTTAGAACCTTCAAGGTTCTCTGAAGTTTTATTTAAGCCACCATAATTTTCCAAGACAACTGCAACAATCTGTATATTAATATGGAAAAAGACCAATGTCAAGAGGTTTAGGTAGCATTCGTTCTAGCTGCTTCATAAGAATGACTTCGAGAAGTAAATGAGTGACGAGTAACACAATCACAAAAACTGAAGAACCAATTCAACCTGTAACCATTTTTTTTTTCACAATGTTATCATATATTCAATCAATTCAACCTGTAACATTAACTGAAATGGGTAGTCAAAGTTGACAATCCCTCAGATTTAATATTGGCAATCAAAATGGAGCCTTAGGCTAGTCATAACTCATAAGTTAATAATTATAAAAAAAATAAAAAATTCTAGCGGCTAGAAAATTTTAACCATCTGAAAGATTGTGAAAAGAAAATTTGAAGGGACAACTAAAGGCCCATTTCGTTTTTAGTTTTAGGTTTCAATTTTTTGTACTTGAGATATAGGGAAAGTATATGGGGGAAAGGAGGGGATCCAAAAGAGTGGAGGAAGGATGGTGGGAGAGATGTACAATCAATGTATAAGAGGAGGTACACAAAATGAAAACTAAAAACCAACAACTATTTGAAGTTGTTCTCCCTATAAGATTTTGTTTTCGTTCGTTGTACTTTATTTCTTCCCTACCTTCCCACCACCCTTCTCCATCCCTCCTTTCTCCCCATAACTTTCCTCATATCTCAAGCACAAAAAGTGAAAACTAACAACAAAAAAGGAAATGGTTATCAAAAGGTCTTGAAGGTGTTAATATTTGATATTTAATGCAAAATTTTAAAGCATAAATAATAAATTTATAGTTGAGGTTGATCCAAAAAATTATATTCACATTTATCTTCTAGAACTATCAAAAGATTACTTGAAAGTTTGGAACAAGATTTAAGAAACTTCAAATGTACTTACGTTATCGAACTCGACTGATATATGAGAGTTCTCACCCATAAACCAAACCTACAAAAGAAAATTTAGGAAACTCAGTTTTGCATCAGGGATATAGATTCTGAGCTTTGAGAAAACATGCTGTGACGAGCATATATTTCCAACAGAGATATCATATTTTTTCACTTTTACGAGCTTAATCGGGCAAAGAATACAGAAAAGGACATAATTCATGGTAAAGGGGACAAATTTGCTAAGTTCAAGAAAAAGGGGAGACGGAAAAAAGAAAGAAAGATCGAACCAAAGTGTAATAAGAATCTCCCATAGCATGTTTCATTTTTGAATTTTGAATTTCACATGCATTTAACATGACATGAAGTTAATGCTAAGGTGTAGTGTTAAATTTATAACAGAAACAATATGAAAAAGTACCATTGAAGCAAGGGCTTGGAGTGCAGCTGAACGTAGATTACTTGCCCTTTCATCTTGCCCCGGCTCTTGAGCTATCTGACATAATTTTGGAATGAAGCCTTCTAAGTTGAACATATAAGTTCCATCCGTCTGCAAAAATCAGAGAGACGGATTAAATTTGAAATTTTTTCTAGCCAAGCTGGCTGGTGATAAATTAAAAGTGAAGCTTTGTATCTTGTAATTTACAAACCTGATTATTTACAAAGTTAAAAAGAGTCTGACATCCTATAATTTGCATTTCATCTTGCCGTGTTTGATCCAACAGTGTATGCATAATGCTGAGTAAGCTACTCGCAAAAAGAGGCCTAGGAAAATGTCACTGAACATATAAATTAACCATGTAACCGCACAAAAATATGCATTTATATATTTTTTATATATACACACCCACAAGCACAAATAAACAGAGAGCTTGAGAGAGAGAGAGAGTCTATTGTTGGTAGATTTATGCCATGTTATACGTTGCCAGAATGTGGATCAGGACCTCATGTTCAAACAGATCATTCCAACTCAATAGTCCAAATTAACAGTCAAAAAGAGCAAATACTAGGGTTTAAAGTGTTGCTTATAGTTTTAGACCTTAGAGCTCAACTCTAAGCCCCAAATGAGACCATCATAAAAGAAAATTTGCGCTCTCTTTGAACAGTCAATACTGCTATTTGAAAAGTGTGAGGTCTCGTTCAAGATTCACACACAGTGTGTGTGTGTGTGTGTGTGTGTGTGTGCGTGTGTGTGTGTGTGTGTGCGTGTGTGTGTGTGTGTGTGCGTGTGTGTGTGTGTGTGTGCGTGTGTGTGTGTGTGTGTGCGTGTGTGTGTGTGTGTGTGCGTGTGTGTGTGTGTGTGTGCGTGTGTGTGTGTGTGTGTGTGTGTGTGTGGGAGGGGGAGAGAGAGAGAGAGAGAGATAATAGAACAAAAAAATTAGATAAGGATGAACTCACATTTGCTCCTTACAAGAAATCAGCAATTTGTTATAAATGCACATGACAATTTTTGCAGATCGAAAGTTCTCGTTCCTCAATTCTTTGTAGCACCTTTGCTCTAGATAAGTTGTGATCTGCTCCCAAAATATTCAAATTTGGTCAGAAAAGAAAAAATATTTAACATTTTCCGTATGTGGTACTTTTTCTTAAACTGATTTTCACAAAAATCTTTAAAATGCTACTCCTTCAAAATACTGTAATTCAAAAGACATTTCACTTCGTAGAAAAAAGGAAGCAAGGAAGGCTGAATTTTTATTGACAACAATCGCATAGTGAACCATATCACATATTTATGGTGCAAGGAAAAGGTTTGATTCCATTGGTAACACCATTCTGAAAAATTAAGAAAACTATAAGAAGATTGAACCATTGCTGAAATTCAATATCAGAAATGATTTGAGAAACCTATTAGAAGGGTCAGAAATTCACATCATCGTGAACAAGGCAATTTTGACATGATGACATAGCCCCCAACAAACGCGAATAGACAAATGAACAAAAACATGTACGTTTGAGATTTTGTAGTTTGTGACTTACTAATAACTACATCCATTATTTTCTCTCAACTCTTTCGGTCAACTTACTTCCCAGTGTTTTCTCCCTTCTCTCTTCTTTAAACAAATTATCTATTGAGTTACAATGATAATTGTTTTTTATTTTTATCATGAGTTAAGTTATATATGACGGACATATATGGAGGGAGCTTCTTGAGGGATCCCTCAAATAAGGTTATTTCAGGGACATCCACTCCCCTTGTATTTTGATGATCCAGCTCACCTTGTTTTATGTCTTCACTCAAGATTGTACTTGCAAAAATCACTCAAATCTGAAACCCTTAGCCACTCAATTAAGTGGTGTCAATTAAGTGTTTTCTTGAAATATCATATTGGTCTATTTTCTTGGCTACAACTAGATGTCTTAGTGGTAGCGGTTTTGTCCAATGTTTTGCAAGGACGACCTTTGAATGAAGAACTAAAACATAAGATGGTTCAGTTCATCGAAATAAATTCCAGAGTGCGCCGCACAAGGTGCCCCTCAGATAAGGTTATGTTTGGGATCCCTCAAATAAGGTTAAAATAAATTTTTAGGATTTACAGAATATAATTGATACCTTTGGGATTCGCAAAGGATTCTTGGCAACATATTCGCACAACTTTCCAATCTTCCGATCATTTGGTCCCTCTTCCTGTCAAAGTGAAAAGAATAAGTCCTGAAACTTGATAATGCAACATTCGTTAAGAAAGTGATTGCATTGATGTTAAGAAATTAATAGAACAATATTTCACAGAAAGCCAGAATAGGGAAACTTCATACTTTTAAGGGATGCAAAGAAACTAAATGTGATGGTGTCTAACCAGGATTTTCCATCAAAGAACATGTGTTCTGACCAGGAAAAAAACCCAAAAGGGAGTAACACAAACATACATTATTACAGACTGTTCTGACAGGATTCTTCCTTGGGTGAGTAGAATAAAAACTACAAGAATGGGAAAAAAAGGTTTAATCAACTAGTATTTATCAACCAGAGAAACAAGTAAATTCTTCTTAACTGAGTCTGAAAGGCATGGAGTAAGGGAAGGGCTTTGTATTGTCAGAAAATAAATCATACAAATTCATCTACAAGGCATTGGTTGCATCAAGAAAAGGCAACCTACAATTTCTTTCTTGTATTCCCAACTGAACCTCATTGTATAAGAATTGAATTCTCAAGAAAAATAAAAACCATGATGTACATAAGAAGATAAAAACATAACACCGCCAACACATCATACATAAGGCCTACAGTTAATAACAACATGGCACACAACGATTACAATGCTCTGTTTTCAATTAGAGCCATAAACAACTTACTACACCGATAAGCAGTTCTTTCTAGGCCTCATTTCATCCTCGAATGGCAGACAACAATATGAGAAACTGGGCTTTCAATCGGCTACCATAGTCATAATCAGTTTCAACGTTTGTTTAAATGAGTGCTCTAAAGTTACGAAATACTCATTTTACTAGACAAAGACGCATATTACATAACTCTAGATTAGCCTCACAAGGGATCCAACACTAGCAGATACTTAGTTTTTCATTTAGTTTTCAAAGCCATAATAAACTCAATATTTGTCGACATACAAAACATATTAAATATATATGTAGGCTTATAAATACAAAATGGATGGCAAGTAACTGTCAATTAATTCAAGTACTGGTTAGATGTTACCATGTTAAAATTTATGGTTTGGAGGAGTGATTCTATTTGACAAGAAGATTCAAGAACTTGGATTGTCAAAACTCAGACAATTCAGACGATTCTTCAATACTCAATCTACTCGATTAGACTATGTAATGGATGGTAGCAAGTTAAAGAATTGTCCTCTCAATTTTAGTTCACTTAGGAAGAATCATTACTTTGATAGTCATGTCAAATGGTTGCATTTTCACAGCAGAATTCCATCATCCAGCAATGGACTACATATCTACCATAACATCAACACTTTTCCAAACCCACAAAATGCACATAGAGATGGCATATATTATCATCCACACAAGTCTCTTAACAAACGGTAAAACTATCTTAGGAAACAAGTAACGAATCGAATGCAAGCAACAAAAACCCATGTAGATAAAATACGAGAGCAGAACGAACCTGGTTACGAGGGAAAATGTCAGCAATGAGCTTCTTGTATCTCTTAACCGGCTGTCTAGACCTGGCTCGCAATGCTGGGCAGAAGAAGCAAAGGCTGCCACAGGCAGGCAAAACTTGGCGCGAAATCACCCCCGAAACAGCGCTCATTGTCGAATACAAGATACATACAACTTGACACAAACAGGAAAAATGGGCACCTCAGAACTTGGCCTTTCTTTCCCTTCCAAACTTACGAGAGGAAAACCTCACAATTTGGGTGCAGAGAAGGGAAAGAAAGGTTCGAAGCTGAGATGGGTACCTCTAAAATCGAACAAACCAGCCTGTGAACAATTGACAAAATCTCAAAAATCCAATCAAAGCCTCAAAATTCAAGAACAATTCAATCTCCAATACAATTTTCCAATGTGGGTTTTCAAATTCAAGCAAAAGGGTATTCCAAAATCGCAAATACACATCGAAATTCGATCGCTTTGTATGGAACCGTGGCGATGAAAGCCTTCAAAGAGCAGGAGGAGACCTGAGGCTGGAAAATCCACCTTATGCCATGCAGAAAATGTACCGGAATTCCAGCATATTCCACCGCGATTTCTTACGTGTCCTTCCCTTTTTCTGTTTTTGAATTTTTGAATTTTTGAATTTATACTCCAAATAATATCCGTCCAGCCTGCACCTGCAGTTCTGGGACAATAACGTTTTAACGGCTCAATTTGTGGGTCCCAGGGATTTGGTAGATTTTTGGGGTCCATGCTGACGTGGATGCATTAGTTTAAGGTTCTTTGATCATAGACGTGCTCTCTGCTCTCTCGACGGTTAAATTTTTCCGTTTTTTTGTCATCCGAAATTTTGACAGTTAATTTACCTAATTTCTCCCTCTTTTTTTTTTTGGTAAAAACCTTACTTTGATAGAAAAAGGAAAAAACAGTTGGGGTACTATGATTTTGCATTTCTTGGTATTATGCGACTAATGTTATATATTTCCAAAGTTGGCTTAATCAAGTTAGGTAGAATATCGATCGAATCAAAAGGATGTCATATATTCATGTATTTTTTATTTGATCTCTATCATAGAGTTTAGTTTCATGAATTTTGTTTTAGGCTATCTCTTATGAGCCGGAAAATTTAGAATAAAAAATCATATATGACTCCAAATTTGTTATATCGCTCTTTAGTTCTTGAAAAAATTGATATTATATATGACTTTAGAGTCAAGCCTGAAGTCATACTTGATTTAAGTTTAACTTTAGAGCTAAAAGGGGTTCTTCATTGAATTACATATAAAAGTAATTTTTATTTCAAAATTCTTAATTAAAAGGGGATTCCTCATTCAAAGTATCTTGAAGGTGTATAAGATACTCATGAAAGAAACTTATTTGTCCAATATAGGAGGATATGGACACCTTGTACTTATTCCTTTAATTCTCTAACTGTAAAATTTATTTCTTACTTCAACGTACTTTAAATCTTATCTATTATTTAATTCAATTATAATCATCAAAATGATACCTTTTTTTTTTAAGAAAGAAACGATAGCGATTTTATTAAAAATATCACGAAATGTTACAATTAATGCTCTAGGAGATCATCCTAAACTAATCCTCAAACCAACAAGAATCAAATTCAAAGTACGGGCTAACTTAGCTAATATACAAGTCATCATTTTAGCGAATCAACGAACATGATAATCACAAGACTTGAAAACACAAAGTAAAATCACATGCATAAATAAATAGGATAGGATAAAAGGACAACAATATTGACAAATATTTCTTTCACTTCTTTTAAAATTTTAGATTTTATAACATTTTTCTTTAGGTATTTGGCCGTTTAATATTTGACTTAGTGACTTAAAAACACAAAGTAATACAAAAAAATGAAAAGGCCAACTACAACGATAACAAATAGATGAGGTTGGATGAGGAAGTTAGAGAAGAGAAAGGACAATTACGAGGTTGATTATTCAGCTTCTTTCCGAATGGAAGCACTCAAACGCCCGTTCCCTTTGGGTGCGTTTGGTACGTGGGACGGGACGGAACGGAACGGAACGAGGCGTTCCGTCCCGCGTTTGGTGCGCTAAAAATGGGTGGAACGGGTTGTTCCACGGGACAGATTTTGGGTGTTTTTGCGTTCCACCTCTCCCCCCTGGAACGGGTTTGTTCCACGTCTGTGGAACACAATGTTTTACCATTTTAAGACAAATATACCCCATGTCTTTTTCAAAAATTACACCTTCGTTCCGTCCCGTCCCGTCCCGTTCCGTCCCGTTCCGTTCCGTTCCGTCCCGTCCGCGTACCAAACGCACCCTTTCATATCTTTAACCGCCCGACACGCACTCAACAATAATCAGCGGGTCATGGCGCTTCACTTGGCTTGAAGATAAAAGGAAATTATTCAACCGGTCCGTCTAGTAGTATTTATGTTCATTTTAAAGTGAACTTAAGTTTAACTTCTGTGAATAACGAGTTTGTTACCAAATTATTAAAGTTGTTCCAACGTGCTGACTTATAAAAAAGAGGAAAAAAATGATGCGTAGAAATCACTATCCCGAAAACATAATTGAACAATTTTGTATTCAATTTTACAGCTTAAAACACAAGTAGTTCGACTGAATGCTTAAGAGATATATGCATTTGTGATTTGTCATTGTGAACCGTGAAATGTATACCCAATAGAAAATATAAATAACAAATACTTTCTCCAAAAACGATACCTATGCTCTTGAAGTACCGCCGTGATCTCTCTCAACGTGCTCTACAAGTGCCACTGGATCACGAAATCCCTTACTACATTTAGGGCAGGCATCAATTGTCACCTTCTTCACCGCAGCAGCTCGGTTGCCACCCTTCTCATGGACTTTTTCTACGTGGTCTACGAGAGTGGTGACTGAGGAAAACTTAGCACCACACTGAGGACACACCTCACCCTGCCCGTTTCTACTCCCGCTGCTGCTGCTACTCTGCCCTGTTCCATCCTTTGCTATCTGCCACTTTTGGCTAAGTTCGCTACTCAGTTTTGCCACACTTGCTTCAGCTGAGGCTCGAAAAGATGAAGCTGCAGTAAGAAAGCTACTCCAATTCGGGGAGGATGCAGCAGGAGCATGATTCGGTTTTGACACTTCTTTCCTACTCCTACTTAAATATCCCAAAAAGGGAAATCCTGCTTCTGGTTTCCTGGGTCCAGGACACTTGTGATCAAGTCCAAATCGGTGCTTCAAACAGTGGTCTACCGTGCAATCCCTGCACTTGATTGTGTTGGAGAATGTTAAGATCTCCTTGCAGCCAGGGACAGGGCATTTTTTCTTCTTTGTGGCTTTCTCATAATTAGAAGGGTCGCAATCATTGTTAACATGTCTCTCCCAAGTAATGTTTGGATCTTCATCGGGAATCAGATGAACTCCTTTGGCACAGAGGGGACAGATGACAACAGTGACATTTTTTCGGTCACCTTTCGGACAATTATGCTTAATGTAGCTTCTATGCTCCAAACAAAATACCTGCATAAATGTCAGGCTTGTGTGAGTATGAAGCATTGAATATTCTTGAGAAGCAGAAATAAGGCAGGTGAATGATAATCCACAATTAGGAAGATGGACGATTGTAAAAAGATTGAAGACTATGCTATTGTATTAACCTAAGTAAGTAAGGCTTTTCTGACCTAAAAATATTGAAGTAAATGGAAAACATTCCAACCCCTAACTATCTTTGGTTAAATTTGGTCAAAAACTGCATGATCTACGTGATGCATCACACCACCATTCCGGAAGAACGAGGGTGCAAAACATTTCACTTCCCTTTTACCATCAGTTTGTAAATTTCAAACACTTTCCACCGTCATTATTTTCTCCAAAACATACCACTTCTTAGAGTAATCTAAGAACATGAAGCTACAACATTCAATTTATTCCCAGCAAACAACTTTAGCACCTCGATATTTAACATCACATAAGTAAATATTCAGTAATGTACTTGGAATTCAGTTAAATCCAAACATTGCACCATGCACGTCAATCTAACATGAATCCGAAACAAACATTTATAGCAAAAGAAAATACAGAGCAGGAATGAAATATCACCCTATAAAGCTAGACAGTTTCAACTCAAGCAAACGCCAAGATCAGAAATTTATTGTAAGCTTCCAGACAATGTTGACAGAAAATTGTCAATCATTCAAATTTCGATAAGATAAATTTAATCCGGAATTTCATCCTTTTCCTTTCCAAGAAATACAAATTCATAATCCAATCCAATGTGCATTCACACCCATTTTGCGTTTTCTCAAGCAATCCCCCCCGGCCCGCGAATCATCAAAATTTGAAAATTTCCCTTCTTTTTTTTTTTCTGGGTAATTCTACTTTTCTCAGCAACCAAACAGAGGATAATCTCGATCCATATAACTAGAATCCCTATTTCCAAACACAATGCACATTCGATATTTATATAATATGGACGTATATAATTTCACAAATGTGTGTATATATATAGAGAGAGAGGACCTGACGGCAGCTATCGCAGGTGAAGGGCAAGAAATCGATCTGCTGGCACTCGGCGACGTAGCAATGCCTACCCAGATCTGGGAATTCCGGAGTTCCCATTCAAATTTTGTATGTACAACACTAGAAGCTCCCCGCCAATAAACGAAACGTGCTGGAAATGTAGAATCGGCGGGATTATGTAGTCCCGGGATTTGTTGAGAGACGCCGGAATCGGATTGTCCGAAGGTTTGGATTGGATTTTGGGTTCCGCGGATACAGAGAGAAACACCGAATCCGCGGAAATCCCAAGTCCACGCCCGAGTTTTCTCCGAAGAGGAAAAAGACGGTCGTCCAAATTGCCCCCTGGAAAAATGACAAAAAACAAAAAAAAAAAACAAAAAAACAAAAAAAGAATAAAAAAACAAAAGAAGGAATTGGAGATTTGGGCTGGAATAAATGAGAAAGCCAGTGTGTTTGGGCCGATGGGCTTTTAGTAAAACTAAATATGCGTACTGTCTCTTTATCGATGTAAATGAGATATTTTCAGTGTACTTAGCCCATGATTTTGTACACATAGTATATAATAAAGAAAAGAGATACTAAAAATATATTTTTACTTGTATTATGACATATGATGTACTGGGTAATACATAAAAAAGTCTCAATGCAAAATCGTTTTGAATAAAATATGAGTTACATATTCTGAAAAGTACCGTATGTGCAACAGTTAGCTCTAAAATATAGAATTATATAATTTTATTGATAGCTATACACACACACACACACACACAAGTGTATGCCTTGGAGGTCATAACATAGTTACAATAAGGAAACTAATTAATCAAAGCATAATCTAAGAAGATCTAAATTAATCCTTGCGTGATACTCCTCCGACAGGTTTAGTCGACGTATGTATCAAATAAATGGATCCATGCATTATGATAATGCATGTTAATTATTATACTAATACCGTCCAACTTTTGATACATATAATGAAATGCAGGACAATAACAACACATGTTAAGCCAGCTTAACACAGCGACTACACTATAAGTGCTTGTGTTCATACTTCATAGACATTGGCAAGTCTCATATTGCCCTTCTAATTTAGGACAAAGCGGGCAAACAACTCCTATGCTAGTCACATTAACATTGTTGCACAGAGCTTTAGCTGTTTTCCTTCCTTCGTGTTGGAGGTTAATATCTTGCAACATAATCCCCAGACAAGGGAAGCTCTTGCTGCAATCGAATTTTATAGCGACATCTGAAGCACTTGTTCCTTTGATGTTTTTGTACACCACATTTTTGACTTCAACTGCTGATCTCTGTGATTAATATTGAACCAATAGATACGTCATTTTCGATCAAGAAATTAAGCGATAGAAGTTGGTTTGGCCTCGTGGTTTTTCTATAAATTACCTGTTCTTTGCACGGTTTCTTTCTGTCACAGTAATATTGGTCTATAAGTATGGGCTTGGTAACATTATGCATTTCAATGTTCTGAAATCTGATGTTCCTTGCACTTCCTGACCCTCCCTGCATATATATCACCTTGCTGGTTTTTGTATGCACTTTGTACTCAAAGCTCATTAAGTACATCTAATTAATTGAAGTATTTTGAAACTCTACCTGCCACGTTTTGATCCGAACTCCATTTGTAGTGCCATAAAGTTTTGCTCCATTCACTGTAATATCCGAAACATACGCTTTTGAGTTTCCAGATCCCAAGCTTCCAATACTGAGGTCATTGTGAAAACCCTTTTGTCAGTCAGACCGGCATATTATGTTTTCAAACTATCAATCGAGATTCGATTAAAATAAATCCCAATAATAAATATTACAAAATTAAACCTGATACCATGGCCTGATCCGCAGGTTATGTTCGAAGCTTGCACCGTTTTGGATCCATTTACAATAGAAAGAGAATCATCACCTAATTAATTAAACACAGCTAAATTATACATCATGAGTTAATATTATAGGACACTTGGATGTTTCTATTAAGCACCTGTGGCTATAACACAGCTTGTGATCAATATGTTTTGAGTATCTGTAACATGAATTCCGTCGGTGTTGGGGCTTTTTGGTGGTGCAGTTATTGAGAGATTGGAAACTTCAACATTCATGCATTTCTGGAAAGACACATGAATTTGTTGTCCATCTTGAATTGTGAGGTTCCTCACCATCAAATTCTTGCTCTTATAGAAGGTGAGTGCCTGCAGCCAAAATACACGAGTAAAACTCATTCAGAAACTCCAAAATACACGAGTAAAACTCATTCAGAAACATAGAAAAGAAAAATTGCTATCATATATATGTAGAAAACGTACCCATGCAAATACCCCATTTTTTAGTCTAAAAGCGGCTCCAATTCTATCTTAGGAAGTAATTTTTACATGCTTTTTTAACTTTTTGCTTTTTGTGACTTTTAAATTGAGCAAATCAAAAGAGAATAAGTATCAGAATTAGGAAGAGACGTGTAAAAAATGAAAAAGAGTGGGCATAAATTACTCCCTCTATCTTATTTTAGGAAAAATAATTATGATTACTTTAATTTGAACTATATTTTTTCTGTACAATTTGTATTATATATACTACAAAGTGTTAACGTTCTATACAATACTGCTATTGGACCACTTTGATGCTCAGTTCTAATACAGATAGGTCCATGTAGAGAGGTGATTAATAATGTGCTGAATGAATGTGGTATGATAATTGAAACCTTGAATATGTCCCTTCTTTCCAACAACAGAAATCCCTTTTAAAAGAAACTGCAAAAACAAACAAAAAATGGCTGCAACTTTCTTCCCGCTAATTTTTGTGTTTACTACACATGCATATAAATTTCCATTCAGAATCACTTATATATAATTCTTGTAGTTAGTGAGGGAGTTAGGATTTCATGTGAGGGCCTCTTACATACATATGTAATTTTAACCCAAAACATGAGAGATTGGAGTATTTGCATAAAAATTTAAAGACCCTAAATTCAAGAAAGAGAACTAAAAACATTGTATAAGCCTAGAAACTCGAATATGAGGTAAAGAGTAAGCAAGAATTTTTTGAAATATAAGTTAAAGCTAAAGAAAAGTTGATAGAATAAGGAGGGGAAGTGAAGATTAATGCACCACAATAAGAGAGATGGAGAGAAAAGTGAGGACTCCGGAAAAGAGTTTATATTGAGAACACACTTGAATTTTAAGGGTATTAGACTGATATGCAGCAACATCTATTAGAATAGCAAGAAAAAAAAAAGCAGGATGGGCCAGAGATCATTTTAGTCCATTCGTGACTCTTCCATGCTTGCAATACTATGAATGATTTTTTAGTTAACATCTGATAATTGAAAAGAATTTCATCATATGTGTGTCCTTTTCCTTGTTTATTGAAGGGAATCCGAACTCAAGTTAACCATTACAAAATACTGTTTAGCACCAATTAGCATAAAAATTTCTTGCAAAAATACTCCCAAACGTGTCTTCAAAAGAGAACATCTAGGTTTAAGTCTAAGCAACTGGCCCAAATTAACAATAATACATGATATTTAAAATTTGCATTTTTGCTTTAATTACGCAATATTGTTGATCAAGAGTTCAAGACTGAAGACCGCATGTAACAAATTAATTTTCTGTTTTATAAGCATATATATGAGTGTTTTTTTTTTTAAAATAAACAATAACAGTAAAAGTTAAATTGTTAGTTGTTAAGGGGGAGGGAGGTGGGTGGGGATTGAACCCGCACCAGAGTGTATAAGCATGATCGCTTTCCACCACTGCGGTAAAGCGACATTTGCTGTATGTGTTTATCAAGGACATGAAGTTATATACCGTTGGTGCGTCCTTGCAGGGCTGCAAATCAATACTGAAAAACTTATAGTCAGCAATTAATTAACCAAGGGATCCTCTCCGATCCCTTCTACCAAGTCAACCAAATCAAATAATTCGAACTCTTGAAATTTGATCTAACGATTAAAGTTATTATAACTTTTAAAGTGGGCTCCTGTTTGTAGCCGTTGGATCAAATTTCAAAAGTTCGGATTGTTTGATTTGGTGGACTTGGTGGAAATGATCCGGAGATGATCCCTTTCCAAGTACAAGTATCTGATTATAAACAGAATTAGGATATATATAATTTTGTTGTGTTGGTAATTAATAAAGTACCTTCGATTTATTGGTTTTGCATGAATTTTGCCACCAATTTTTCCCATTGCCATTGATGGCCCCACCACCTTCAACCACCAAATTAGAAACACCGTCAAAGATAAGCCAGTGTCTACCGTCTTTGCTGAAGTCAGATCGATCATCAGAAGCTATTAACGTTCCCAGAATCTGAAATCTCCAAATTTTAATTTGTTCAAATAAACCTAAACATAAATCTTAAGCTTCGAACGCCAGTCTACAACGTACAGTACATAATTTATATAACTCACCTGCACTGTAAGTTGAGATTTGCAAGGACCTGAAAATCTGATTGGTTTAATACGATACGTCTTCTTAGGCGCCACCATAACAGCTTCCTTAGATGAACAAGCCACCTTCCAAGCCATCTCAAAAGCCTGGAAGAGTTCATATGTAAAGATTGACCAATTATTAGAGATATTCTACGGTATAAAGAAAAGTTATAATATAAATTACATATTAATAGAACTCTCATTGTCGCTATTTAATATTGTGGTTTAGTAGTATTCTTTTTCATTTGTGAGTGAGAGTGAGAAGTCTTAGGTTTGATTTTCGTCAAAGGCGAGTTTGAACCACATTATTGTTAGCCCATTGTGAGGCTAAACTCCTCCCTCCCCGTAGATATCGTTTGTTAAAAAAAAAATCTCATTGTCAACCAAAACCTTATGAAATTACCATTTTAACCCTCTAATTAAAACTGAACATAAAAAAGAAATATAGGCAGAATGTAATTTCACACAACCAAAATTTTACTTTTTTTAAGAATCTCACCTACATGTGATTCTAACATATCTCTAATTAACAAATAAAAATTAAAGCTCTCTCCCCACTCCCACATTCTCTCTTCCTCTCTTCATCCAATTTAAAAACAAAAATAAAAAAATTTCGTACGCTAGTAGATTAATAAGAGACATCGTATTACCTATCATGGTTATTCACTTTTGGCTCCTTACTCACGTTTAACATTGTTATAACATGATGTTAATTGGAGTCTTAAATATAAGATTTTTTTTTTTGGAACAAAGAATTACAAGAAGGGGTGTGATATCCACACACTCCTTTTTACTTCTCACACACATTTTTAATTTTTGGTTGTCGGATCACATAAATTGAAGAAGATCAATTAACAGAAATTAGCAAATGACGTGTGAGAAGTAAAAAGAGGTGTGTGGATAACACATCCCTTACAAGAAAGGTAAGGTTCGTGAAAGTTATATTTGCAGTCTAATGTTACATAGTAATGATAATTTTATAGTTAATAGCACGTAATGGAATTGTTATCACTGTAAGAAGGTTGATGTTTAGGTTGTGAACGTCCTATTGCATTGCAAGGCAGGTTGTTATGTGCAAACGTGATTGCATTACAAAATATCGTTAAACCAATGAACCAAAGGATACTATAGACTAACTCTATTATTTGCTACCTTCTTGTTATTATTACTACTATAATATTTATTTTATGTAATTACTTACCTTTGTGTCATCAGTTTCTCCATCACCCTCGGCTCCAAAATCATTAACACTGACCGTCTCAGCCGAAGATGAAGTGCTGCTATCCACTTTATCGAAGCTCTTTAAGCATAGGACATCTGCACTTTCCTTTATCAAGCCCTTGAACAAGTTACTGCCATCGTCGATCGTGTTGAAGTAAGATGGATACGCTTTGGAATAAAATTCAGATGCTTCGTCAACATACTTGTCGATGAGTTGGTTCTCATGTAAACTGCTATAACATAAAACAAAGGAGGGGAGGGTGATGATAAAGAATAGGATGAGTTCATTTTTCTGAAGAGCCATCCTACGTTTTCTTCTATTTTATAATATGAGCATGCAATATATTAGATGTCCATTATGAGAATCCAATATTTATAGAGACAGACACAAACTGGAGAAATTTTTAGTTGTGACAGGAACACGAATGATACACCACATGTTTTTATGCAAGTGGAAAATTTTAATTTTTAAGTTATTAACCTTTTAACACACATAACCCACAATTTATATAGGGACACATGGTGTATCACCTCGTGTGACGGTCATACTGAAAAATCTCATTGGTGATGCGTTGCATGCATCACTTTTTGGTAGCCCCTCAAGTTATTGATGCTAATTTTGTCTTTGGCAGTACTAGGAAACGGGAAACATAGCTACTAGATGCATGTAAATCCATGTATGATATGTTTATGAGTATTGTTACCCTCATTATATTTTTCATATTGTATTTGTACTACCTTTTAATAGAAGTAGGGTCCATTATCAACTAAAAAAAAGAAGTAGAGCTTACTAACACATGCGAGGCCTATCTCTATTAGAGATATGATATAAATGTGATATGAAAAATGATAAGCTCATATTTATATATATTTTACATCAAATTCACTTGTCTTTTCTTAGTTAGTTCCTTATAGTTTTGAGCTATTTACTTTGTTTTTGTGTTTTGTGTGATTTGTCAAGCAAAGAAAAGAAAAGTAGCACAAGTGGGATATTAAGTAACAAATTCGTCAAAACTGCCTATGCAGATTAGCTGACTTTGGAAGCAAGTTGCGAACAGCTCAGAATGAATAAAAGAATGAGCCTTACATGCTTGGAAAGCTACGGATGTCTATTTTCTGGAGCAATTCACGGATTGTTAATATCATTTTTCTAGATGAAGTTATGGGCATTATAACACTGAAAGGTTCAGAAAAGGCTAAGCAGATTTGGCTAATTAAATGCACTTGTTTTGTGTTTTGCTTTGTCATCAACACTCAGCAGCAAATAGGGTTATGATTGCACTCATTTGCTTTTGGAGCAAGTGGAAATGCACAGCTAGAAAAGAGGATTAAGTGGAATTAGTTGGCAGCCAACGAATGCAACAGAAAACAAAGGAAAAAGTGGAACTTTTCCTTTAAAAAAAATGCCAATGGCAATCATGAACACAAATGAGTGGAGAATATGGAATTAGCTGGTATTCCACTTGGTTTTTGTGGCTTTGCGGCAAAGAAAAAGAATCATATATGACATCAACAAGAGGCAAGGCAGAAAGGAGAACAAGAACACACAGCAAAAGAAAGAAAAGAAAGGAGGAAAGAAGAAAGAAAATAAGGAAGGAAAGAAGGAAGGAAAGAAGGAAGGAAAGAAGAAGAGGCTTCACTCAATTTATCTTGGTTTTATCTTCTCAAACCCATGTTTTACTTTTGGTTTAATTTGAGAATTATGTGTAACTAAATTTTTAGTAGTTAGGGCCTGTTTTGAAGCCCCGAATATGATTGCAAGTTTGTTATGACATTTCGTGAATTGCTTTTATGAATGGATGAAAATTGGTTTACTACTTATGTCAGTGATGAATTCTTTATATGTTTTCTATGGATGCATACTTAGTAAGTATATTTAGGATTCAAATGCTATGAATATGTGTATGTCTGCCCTTGTTGAATGAGGACCTACATATGTTTTAGAGTAGTACTTGTTAATTGCGATTAACATGTGAACCAATTTCTAGGATAAGTAAGACAACGCCAGTACTTACCATGCCTTGTGATGACTCAAACTCTTTTCATTCTTAATGATTTCTACTTGTTAAATCTACGAACACGCCATTCTAGATTGCATGCTAGGAACTAAGTTAAGTTGAAAACGTCATTCTCTTAACATTCTACGTAAGAAAGAGTAATAGATTGTGTTCTAACATTGAGCCAACTTGAGCATCTTCATCCGGAAATAAAAGAAATTTGAATGAAACATAACATGTTTGCATGATTATTTGGTGGTGGATAGTAATTCCCCTAACTCGTTTTTCTTAAACTTGTGATCTACTCAAAATCTGTTTTTGTACTGTTTTTGTACGATTTAATTTAAATAGCAAATCAACTCCAAAAATCCCAAATATTTGTGTGGGTGTCGTACTGTGTGTCTAGTGTTTGCATATAAAATTTCATAGACTTTAGATCAGTGTAAGTCAGTCTAATAATTATTTTTCGGTGGCTGGTCAGTAGGGACAGCAACCAGTTTTTGTGACATTTTAAGTAGTTAGATAAAACAGTCTTCTGCGGGAAAGACCCTTATTTCATATGCTACAATTGACAAATCTTAGTGTTAATAAGGAAAATTAATAGGATATTTGTGTGCTACTTTGTGGTGTGCTTTTTTAACTACCAAAAAATGATATAAGAGTAGCATTTTTGTATAATCAAATCTTTCTTTCTGTACAACAAACATGACACTTGCTATGCGATGTAAGTTAGAGGATATTTTTTTTAGGTAATAAAAAATTATCAAGAAACGACCATGAACGTACATATGACAAAAATGTCCCAGAAAACTAGTATGCACATTCTTAAATAAATGACACGATTCAAACTTAAAGATCTCTCACTTGCAAATCAAGAAAAATATTACTAAACTGCAGTACGAAATTACATTCATTGAACTTTGAAAGGGCATGCATGGTTGACATTTCTCATATATGGTGTTAGTTAGAATTCATCTGCCTAATTAAGTATTTAGATATATAGATGTCTTGCAGACTCAGCACAACAGGGAGCTTATCTGTCATTTAGGACCCTCAAACATCTTAGAAAAAGAAGATGTAGTCATCATGGCACCCCAAACATTTTCAAATTAAGGTAACCCAAAAGATGTACATTACGCTAACACATATTACTCTCAAGTCCTATGTACATCGACCTTGCAACTACTGACTCAGACCCGTGTACCCTTCTAAACTTTATATTTATTTTTATTTTAGGAACTGTTATTAGCACTTCATAAATCTTATTATATACTCCTTATAAATATATTTTTCTTTCTAATTATAGAAAGTTTGGAATATAAAATAAAATTTTTAAAGTGCCAACAACAATTCTCTTTATTTTTTTGTCATAAAACAGCCTTAAGGCTATATTACCTGCATGCAATGGCTAGAGTAATTTTTATACTACGGCAGTAGGATGTGCGTAGTGACTAGATAACACTTGAATAAACGGTGACAATCAATTTTAAAAACGTCGCACTTCACTAAGAAAAATTGAAATCAATATGTTCCATTTGCTTTTAGATTATACGATTTCCAGAGCAACTAAACTGTCCGCCAAACAATAAAACCTAGTTTTAATATTTAATAGTTTATACACTTTAATATTAAAAGACTACTTAGGCACATAAAATGTTTTAGATAAAATTCAGTTTTATGAATTTATTCTCAAGTTCAACCTGAGATTGCAAGAATCTTTTTCTTCATACTCTCACTCTACATGGTACAACAAAGCAAGCCTAAAGACACAAATACTCACACTGATAAAGAAAAGAGAAAGAAAAAAAGCTTATTTTGATGAATGAAACATAAAATCGGCTGTTTGGAGGCTCCCCATGAAGTATAACTTTTTTTTTTTCTTTTCATGTTGTATCAATTTTAATGATGCAATACGACTAGTGAAACTCTAAACCAGAAGATAAATTTTCAGTATATAATAACTACCAAACCTATGAAGATATTTCATTGGACGTCTACCTAAAAGTATAGACATTTCGCACAAACATGAAAATATTTCGTTTGGGATGTACTGACGTTTTAAAACAATTTCGGTACTACTGAAACACTACGATAAATCTTTTCGAAAATTACGTGCTTTCAGTTGGAAGCTACTGACTTAATAAAATCGTGTACTGCCAGGGGAATGTGAGGGCAGTTTGGACAAGTTTATGAGTATATTATATAAGATAGTTCTTCGTATATGTAGGCGTGGGGTTTTCCCTTTCTGAAAATCTCATGTATAATATCATGATTCTGCAATACAAGATCTGTTGCGTGCAAAATAGCATGTAGTGATGATTAATTAACCGAATAGCACATAAATTAAACGACATATTCCAACCATATAAAACATAAGAGATATAATAAGCATCTATTTAAAAAAGAAAATTTACATGAAGGATCCAAATTTTACAGAGAATTATGTCAGAGAGAGAGTCGTGTACGTTAAACGTTGTGGTATATTATTCGTAGTTGATCATCATGGTGGGACAAGAATATTCTAAACCCCTCATCATGTTGGCTACTTTGATTAGGTTAGCAAGTATTAAGTATACATAACATGATAATTATTAAAGATCAATGATTCAATGTAGACAAAGACCTTCAACCTATATATGTCTGCAGGTACTCTACAAAGGTATTTCTGTTAACAGCGACACAACATTTTGATGCACATTATCTCAAATAATATGATAACAAGATATCCAAATTTATGTCCCTTCGGGGACATCCGATAAAATTGGAACGATACAGAGTAGATTAGTATGGCCCTTGTGCAAGGATGACACGCATAAATCGAGAAATGGTCCAAATTTTTAGAAAAAAAAAAAAAGATATCCAAATTTATGGAAAATGCCAAATCTTAACGTGTTATCATACGAAGGTAGTGAAGTCTTTTTTTCGTGGTGTTTATAGAGTAGTTTTTTTGCTTGTGAAGTTAAATCTTCACGAGTGCTATTTCCGTTGGTGGTTGGATGTGAGTCATTTGTAGTTGAGGAATTATGTTGTATTTCTCATGGGATTGTAATTCTGAAGGATGTTTTATTCTTTGGTATGTGTAGCCTCTGTTGAAGTGTTACTCCGACATTCTTTTTGAATGATCCGGCCTCGTAGTCATTGTGGGATTATGAGTAATAAGCTAAGGTTTAGGGATTGCGTTGAGTTAAAGCAGGGTGATTTAATAGTTAGTGTTGGATTAGATTACTAGAGGCTAAAGGAGTTCAAAGGGATAAACCCTAATGTTGATGGGAGGATCAAGGCTTTATAAGTGGGCTTTAGGATTTCTTTATGGACGGGACTATAGAGCCCATGCCCCTATGTATATGAGAGATCCCAGCGCATACTAACACACGCAACAAATTCCCAAAGTCGCCATATGATTCGCCTAGATTAATGTGAAGATTTAGGGTTACAATCTCTATTGCAAAGTTTGAATATTCTTATGCGATCCCTGGGGTTGCAAAGTGTATATTTAGGGTTGCTGATCCGAGGGTCGAAGTGACTTGATCTCTGGCACATGTAGTTGTGCTTGATGGTTCTTCACGGGTGTGGTGAAGAATGTAGAGAGCTTATTGATTGTTTGAGAGTTTGGAAGTTTGAGCGTCTGGGTTTGAGGATGTGTTTTTGAGGGTCTTTCTTTGTGAGCCTCGTATTTGGGCTCTCCAAGTATTGATTTAGTCTCGACTTGGTCTTAATTTTGGACTTGATTAATTAATGAAAGAACCAAGACTTGATTTGAGCTTGGTTCCTGATTTGACTTCATCAAATAATTCTTGATTTAATTAAATAATCTTTGATTTAAATAAATCAATCAATCACTTTTTATCCATAATTTGGTCATCCTTGATTTGCCAATCTTTCCCGATTTGGTATTTTCATTTGTTTTAAATTTAAATCAATTAATTTATTCGATTTAAATTAAAGGAAAAATTACACATAGGATATACTTTTAATACTTAATTTTATATTGAGACAACACTTTTTAAACATTTCAAGGTGAGACAAAAGTTAATACATGTAAAAGATGACATCATTAGCTTTTTTTTCTCTAGATTGTAAGTTACATATATACCCTTTAGGGGGCGTTTGTTTGCCCTCGTTAACTCTCACTAGATTGGACTAGACTAAGGGTTAGTTCAGTCCCGTGTTTGGTACCTGCTGGGACTAACTTTAATGACACTAACCTTCACTTGCCCCGACTAACCATGGGATTAGCCGGTCTTAGTGAAACCCCTAAAAAACTATGGGATTGCTAGTCCCCTTCTCAAAATTGTCTGCATGTCGTATGAAAGCTGCAAGTCTCCATGCTTCTGGGCAACTCCATCTGCCCAGATTTGAAACCCAAACCCACTCACAACCTAAATCTCAAAATCCAACCACCAAAATCCAAAAAAAAAAAAAAAGAAAAAGCAAAACAATAACATCAACAATCTCAATAGAAAAATTCTACCTTATTTTCGAAAATTCCCAGAAAATTCCATAAAGGTTCCCTTTTCTCCAGAAAATTTCGGAGAGAAATGGATAGAGAAGGGGAGAGAGTTGGGGACGAAGAGAGATTAAGAGACAGAGAGGGAGTAGAAGGTACCTTTGGGGACGATTTTGCAGGAAACTTGGTCTTGAAGCCTTTTGCAGGAAAATGATGGGAGGAAAGCCAGAATTGGGGATGGAACCAAAGAGGAATAAAAGTAAAAACTTTCTGGAGAGAGGTAGAAGTGTTTGTTCGAACTTTTAAGGAAAAACAAAGTTGAATTAATAATAAAATATTATTAGATATATATTAAATAATATAATATTATAATTTTTTATTTTATTTAGTTTTTTAGTCCGACACTGCACCAAACGCTTCACTAAGTTAGTCCAGCTTAGTCCCTAAAGCTAGTCCAGTCCGAGATAGTCTGGTGCAACAAACGCACCTTTATAGTGTTAAAAGTCTTTTCACAATTCTCTCTCTTCATCTTTTACTTCTTTCTCTCTCTTTCTCTCTTCAATAAATATTAGGCCGAAGATGAAGTTGGAGAGGAGCTTGAAAGATTGGCAATCAGCGAGAAGCTTCTCAAATCCAGTTCAATTTCGTTTCGATTTCTCTCTTTTTTCATTGATCTGACGTCTTGGTCGTGTTGTAAGTGTAAATTCTTAAATTTTTGTACTTTAATTTCTTCCTCACTTTCTTGCAGCCAAACAGAGCACAAACAAAAAAACCAGAAAGAAACATCAAGAGGCACATATGGATGAGCAATCAAGAAGCCCTTAAAGGATTCCTAGCGAAAGTGGCAAACACTAAACTGAAGCACAGCGAACTTCTCGACCGAGTCCTTCATCTTGAAGTAGCACACGTTGGCGCAGTTAAACTGATTATGCAAAAATCATGAAATACGGGTTGAACTGATTTTGTAAAAATGGTCGAAGATGGGTTGCACTGATTCTGAAAAAATAGTCGAGGACATGTTAACTAATTGTGCAAAAATAGTTGAGGACGGATTGAGCTGATTCTGCAATAATGGTAGAGGACAGGTTGAACTAATTCTGAAAAAAAAAATAGTCGAGGACGGGTTAACTGATTCTACAAAAATGGTTGATGATGGATTGAATTGATTCTGCAAAAATAGTCGAGGACGGGTTGAACCGATTTTGCAAAAATGATCAAGGACGGGTTGAACTAATTCAACGAAAAATAGTCGAGGACTGATTGAACTTATTCTAGTGATAAAAGATACAAATTGTATCTACATATAGTTTCAAAACACATTAATTTTGTTGAAGTTGTGAAGGCTGGGTTATATTAACAGCTCTATAGCCTTAGGGGTATGACTGGTATTTTAAAACATTGTTTCCATGTTTTGGGCTGCGCTTTAGTTGTTTTTATGTTTTCTTCTCTCCTTGACATGTTTAAAAACTAGTCGAGTTCCTTGAAATATAGTGAAAACTTTTGTCTCTATATATAAAGCTCCCTTATTTATTTCTTTGATTTTATTTTTAATATATTCTTCCAAACCTTGGTTGGTTTCTTTGATTTATTTTCGTATTTATTATAGCCAACTAATGTCCTCCTCATGTTGTAAAGAAAACTATGGGGAAACAACTAATGTCCACAACTCATCATATTTAGTGGAAATAGTTATATATAGAGAGACAAGTACCAACAATTACTCAACATATATAAATTTTGATAAGATTATTAGACCATCTTCCTTCTCTTCTTAGCCAATCAAACTGCAGAAGTTTAAGTTGATGACTAGTTGAACTGATTCTGCAAAAATGGTTGAGGACAAGTTGAATCGATTTTGCAAAAATGGTTAAGGACGAGTTGAACTGATTCTCCAAAAATGGTTGATGACTAATTGAACTGATTGTGCAAAAATCGTCGAGAACGAGTTGAATGGATTCAACAAACATGTTGAACCGATTATGAAAAAATGGTCGAGGACGAGTTGAAGTGATTGTGCAAAAATGGTCGAGGACTGATTGAACCGATTTTGCAAAAATGGTCAAGGACGGGTTAAACTGATTGTTGAGGAAGATTAAAGTACACAACTCTACTACAAATGTTGGAGAGACAAAACAAGTAAACAAATTATTTGTATTTCACAAAAAAATATTACAACTCAAACTCTCAATGACTCAATTTAGAAGCTATGACACTCTCTCTTTCTAAAGACACACTCTAGCCTATTCACTCTTCACAAGACTACTCACTTACAAGGCTTCTCACTCTCTTACTTAGCTCTCTTGATTTTGCTCTCTTACTTCTTGCTTACTTCTTACAATAGCACCCATCTCATATATAGATGGTACTAGGCGACACTATTAAGTTGGTATTTATGGTTGACCACAACCTAACCACTAATTCAAACATGTTCTAGCATATTCTAATCACAACCGACCTACTTAATCACTTCCCAACCACAAGTGTGGTTTGTTTCTAGATTTTTCACCAACATACCATTTTTCTAGCTTATTCTAGCCTAAGTTGGTGGACTTGGCTTTCCCATCTTGTTGCTATACCTTGCTAGAACTTTCTAGCATAATCTTATATATGTTTGAACTAGAACAATCTAGTTCCTTTATACCTATTGATCTTCATGGGTTGGTGTTGATCTTTAACACTTATTCTAGTAAAAAAAGATGCAAACTGATTCTACAAAACTAATTTTACATAAATAATTGATGATGGATTGAGCTTATGACACATTAATTTTGTTGGAGTTGTGAGGTTGTGTTATATTAACAGTCCTAAAGCCTTAGAGATATGACTGATATTTTAAAACATTATTACCATGTTTTTGTGCTACGCTTTAGTTGTTTTTATGTTTTTGTCTCTCTTTGATATGTTTAAAAACTAGTGAAGTTCCTTGAAATATAGTGAAAGTTTCTCTCTCACTCTCTCTCTCACTCTCTCTCTGTATATATATATATATATATATTGTCTAATTGTCTCTATATATAAAGCTTGCTTATTTATTTCTTTGATTTATTTTCGTATTTATTATAGCCAACTAATGTCCTCCTTATGTTGTGAAGAAAACTATGGGAAAGCAACTAATGTCCACAACTCCTCATATTTGGTAGAAATAGTTAATATATAGAGAGAAGTACCAACCATTACTCAACACATATAAATTTTGATAACATCTTCTTTCTCTTCTCAACCACTCAAACTGCAGAAGTTTAGGTAATTATCAAAAAATAAATAAAAAAAATGATCAAGAGCTGGTTTAACTGATTTTGTAAAAATGGTCGAGGACGAGTTGAATTGATTCTGCAAAAATGGTCGATGATTGATTGAACCAATTCTGCAAAAATGGCCAAGGACAGGTTGAGCTGATTCTAGTAATAAAAAATAAAAATTGATTCTACATATATTTTAAAAATATATTTTGCAGAAAATAGTCGAGCATGGCTTGAGCTTATGGCACAAATTAATTTTGTTAGAGTTCTGAGAGTTAGGTTAAATTAATAGTCTTAAAGCATTAGGGGTATGACTGGTATTTTAAAACATTGTTTCCATGCTTTTGGACTAGGCTTTAGCTGTTTTTTTTTGTCTATATATATAAAGCTCCCTTATTTATTTATTTGATTTGATTTTCAATTTATTCTTTCCAAATGCACATTGGCTTCTTTGACTTATTTTCGAATTTATTATAGTCAACTAATGTCCTCCTCATGTGTGATGAAAACTGTGAGGAAGCAACTAATGTCCACAACTCCTTATATTTGGTGGAAATAGTTAATATATAGAGAGAAGTATAAACCATTACTCAACATATGTAAATTTTGATAAGATTATTAGAACATCTTATTCTCTTCTCAGCCAATCAAACTGCAGAAGTTTAGGTAATTATCAAAAATAAAAAAATAGAAATGGTTGAGGACTGGTTGAATTAATTCTGCAACAATGGTCGAGGACGGGTTAAACCGATAGTGCAAAAATAGTCTAGGGCTGGTTGAACTAATTTTGCATAAATGATCGATGATGGGTTGAACTAATTCTGCAAAAATTTTCAAAAACAGATTGAACTGATTTTGTAAAAATGGTAAAGGACAGGTAGAACTGATTATGCAAAAATGGTCGAGAGCGGGTTGAACTGGTTTTGAAAAAATGATCGAGGATTCGTTGAATCTATTCTACAAAAATAGTTGAGGACGGGTTGAACTGACTATAGTAATAAAAAATACAATATGATTCAACATATAGTTTCAAAATTGATTTTGCAAAAAATAGTCGAGTATGAGTTGAGCTTATGGCGCATATTAATTTTGTTGAAGTTGTGATGACTGCGTTATATTAACAACCTCAAAGTGTTAGGGACATGATTGGTATTTTATAATATTGTTCCCATATTTTTGGGCTAGGTTTTAGTTGTTTTTATGTTTTTGTCTCTATATATAAAGCTCCCTTATTTATTTTTGGGATCTTTTAATATGGGTCCAATTTTATATGCCTATTTTGAATGGAATCCACTAGTATTACATTCTTATAGGTGGAGTCTAGTAAGTAGACATCAACAACTAAAGTATCCGCAATTTTAAAATAAATTACATCAATTGCCATTGAATATTTAACACGACTCATCCAAAAATATAAGTGAATTAGATTTGGAAAAATTAATTTATTATTATTTACCATGGTTGGGTTGATGGGTCTGTCGAATAGGTATGTTAATTTGCTGCGGTCTTCGATTTTTATTTCTTCTCTGTATGTCATTTGTGCTTTGCGGAAAGGTTATGCTACCTGTCATGGTGGAATTGTTTTTCTACCTATGCGGGAGGAAATGAGGTTTTATAATACCTCTTGGTCAGAAGCTCCCATCGCTATAACAATTATGCTAATTTGTTGGGTTTTCAACTCATCTCCTTGTTACTGTTAATGTTTGTTTACCTGAATTGGTGGAAATTCTAGTCTAAAATTTGCTTGAATTTTATCGTTCTTCCGTTGAGCAGATATTATTATTATTATTTGAGTATCTATTATTCAGGTACTTCAAATAATGGACATGTGCTTAAAGAAGAGGAGGAAAACGATGAGGATTGAAGAAGGAGGAAGAAGATCAACGTGCATATGGTTTAATATGCTAAAATTTAGGAGAATTATTGTTTACTTTTTCATGAAATTAAAGGATTATCATAAACGTATCAGTTATAACTAATGATAAGATTAAGGGTAACTTTGGAATGAGAAAAAATGATGCAAAAAAATAGGAATGACAATACTGATGTGGAATTATAATCATTGGACCTAAATTAAAAATAACTAAAAGTGGACTAATTCCAATACTAGGGTATAAAATTGGACTAATATTAAATTTCCCCTTTATTTTTTTGATTTTATTTTTAATTTATTCTTTCCAAACCCAGGTTGGTTTGTTTGTTTTATTTTCATATTTATTTATTATAGCCAACTAATGTCCTCCTCCTCATGTTGTGAAGAAAACTATGGGGAGACAACTAATGTCCACAACTCATCATATTTGGTGGAAATTGTTAATATATAGAGAGAGCGGTACCAACCATTACTCAACATATCTTCTGGAGGGCATCACGAAGGAGGGTGGTGAGAGAAATATAACTTTTGATAAAATATATATAATTGCAATTTCCAGTATAAGTTAATCAACACTTAAGTAATAGTTCAATTATCAATAAACACATCATTTGGTTCATATAATATCATATGTTCAAATGAAAAAAAAAAAAACACTTTTGGAGATCATCATGAGAGCAAGTCCACCCATGGACATTGCTCGGGGGACAGGGGAGAGGAAAGGGCCCGATGCCCTGTGAACTTGCTCCAGCGTTGAAGGAGCCCGAGCAGAGGTGAGGCCCGAGCTCCGGGCCTGAAGAAATTGACAGCCCGAGAGCTCGAGCATTTGACCCTTTTTTTATTTTTTTCTGTCAGGCGCGTGCACCCCACTCGCGCGTGGGGGCGCGTCGCTCGACCATTTTTCAGAAAAGTCAGCCGACTTTTCAAAGAGAAAAGTTACCATGTGGCTTCCCACGGTCCGTTCGATCTCAACGGCTCTTTAATTTGGACCGTTGGATCTCAACGGTAAAAAAAATAAAAAAAATCTTATTTAATATCAACCGTTCGATCTGAGATCAACGGTCGATATTAATATGCTTTATAAATAAATAAAATAGTTATAAAATTAAGAAAAGTTACCGTTGTGACATGTGGCACAATCTGGAGTGTTGGAATTCATTTTTTTAAAAAATCCAACGGCAGAGATTAATTATTTGAATAAAAAAGTTTAAAAATTGTAAAAAATCCGAAAAAATATTTGAAATTTTTTTTAAAAAAAATTTCTACTTTTCTATAAATACCTTCTCATTATCATCTACTTTACACCACAATTTCATATTTTCTCAACTACTTTCAATCACATTCCTATCTTTCTCTCAAAGTTTCAATCCAATTTTCTTCAACAAAATGACTACTGATGCAGGTACGAATTGAACGCTTCTTGAAGATGTTGCATTGTGTACTAGCTGGGTTGAAGTTACTCATAGTTCGCGTACGGGTAATGAGATGCAGTTGCGAGAAATGTGGAGTCTTATTCATACCAATTATCTTGAAAAAATGGGTGGGAGTAGAACCAAAGAATCGATGTCTAGTCGTTGGAAATTACTTAGCCAATCGTTTAGTATTTGGAGAGACGCCTTGGTACAAGCTAGCAGTAATCTTCGAAGTGGGGAAAATTACACGGATCAGGTAACAATATATTATTTATTTGTTTGTACTATACCCAAATTTACATTGTAATTATTTATTTGTATTATTTATTTGTTACATACTTTAATTATAATTATTTATTTGTATTATTTATTTGTTACATACTTTGATTATAATTTTTTTTGTATTATTTATTTGTTACCTACTTTAATTATAGTTATTTGTTTGTATTATTTATTTGTTACCTACTTTAATTATAATTATTTGTTTGTATTATTTATTTGTTACCTACTTTAATTATAATTATTTGTTTGTATTATTTATTTGTTACATACTTTGATTATAATTTTTTGTTTGTATTTTTTATTTGTTACCTACTTTAATTATATTTATTTGTTTGTATTATTTATTTGTTACCTACTTTGATTATAATTATTTCTTCTCCCCCATTGTGTAGCTAATTCAAGCACAAGCTTGGTATGGTGCCAAAACCAAAAGCAAAAATAAATCATTCAACCGGTGGGAATGTTGGAATATTGTTAAAGATTGTCATAAATTCAGAGTTGTGCCTGTCGGTCCAGAAGTTGTCATGAACAGCACCCCGCTATACTCTACACCTGATAATGGTTCGCATGAAGATGATGCAGAAGAAGTGCCCGAAACACCCATCCCTGAACAAGCGTCGGGTTCGACCCATTATCCAATTAGGCCTCAAGGTAAGAAGACTTCAAAGAGAAAAGGAAGTGCTTCCAAGCATGATTATGCAAAGTACATGGAAGAACTTACTCACCATAGTGAATTGACTTTGGCGCGGGAAATGGCGAAATTTGAGGCTGATAAGGCTAGAGAGGAGGCAAAAGCTGCAACTGTTGAGAGAGAATTTCGAGCTAATCAGAGAGAAAGAGAGCTACTTAGGCAAGAAAGGGAACTGGTTAGAGAAGAAAGAATGGCTCAACGAGATCGTGAGATTATGAACACGCCTTTAGAAGGGAAGTCTCCAAATTCTAAATATTTTTGGAAGTCGGAGAAAGAGGATGTGGTGCGTAGGAGGCATGCAAAAGAAGCGAGAGCAAGAGGAGATGGTCCTAGCATGAGAAGAGAAGATCATCCTAGCACCACAAATTGGTTAAGTGATGATGATTAGAGTACTTTTTGTAATCGGAGCCCATAGTTTTCCAATCACCTTGGGTTGTAATTTATTATTTATTGAATTGAGTATTTTATGTTGTTTCGAATTTATTGAATTTAGTACTTTATTTAAAGTGAGAATAAATTTATTTAATATGGTAATATATTTATTCTATGAGAGAATCTTTATTCAACTGACATAAACACACCAAATAAAATTACATAAACACACCAAATAATAAAAACCTCACTAAATGAACTAAAATAAAACACACCAAATAATAAAAACCTCACTAAATGAACTAAAATAAAACACACAAAATAAAATTACATAAACATACCAAATAATAAAAAACACACTAAATGAACTTAATTATCTTCAGCTTGTTTCAATGCCCACTGGTGCTCTATCAAGTCATTTTGCCGGGCATTGTGCATGTCTGGCCTTTGAAATGCAGTATATCGTTGAATGACCCTTTCATTGTAACCTCCATCCCTTTCTAATGGCTCATGTTGCACGGGCTCATCGATGGCGTCATGAGCACAATATATACGTGTTCTTGAATTGTTCATCGTGTTTGGCTCATATTCATCAACGGCTTCATAATCTTACTCATCTTCCACAATCATGTTGTGAAGAATGATGCACGTCATCATGATGGATCGAAGCAACTCTACATCAAACAATCTGGCAGCACCCAACGCTCCACATCCTTCCTGCACCCCTCTTGACATCTTGCAAAGTGTTTTTCCTTTGCACTTCGCGGACGTGGCACTGTTTTGACAAATGTTGACCACCTTGGGTAAATGCCGTCAGCTAGGTAGTATGGCCCGTCGTACATAAGTCCGTTGACCTCATACGTGACTTTTGGTGCCTTTCCTTGCAGGACATCGTTGAACACCGCGGATTGGGCAAGGATGTTGAGGTCATTTTGAGCTCCCGAAACCCCGAAAAAGGCGTGCCAAATCCATGTATCAAAAGATGCCACCGCTTCCAAAATGATACTTTTTGCTCATTTTCTGTCTCCATAAGCACCTTGCCATGCACTTGGACAATTTTTTCACATCCAATGCATACAATCAATGCTCTCAATCATCCCAGGAAAACCTCACATCTCGACCTTCTTCAGAAGCCTTTCCAAGTCCATGTGAGTAGGTTTCCGGAGGTACTCTGCGGCGTAGATAGATTCGATTGCTCCGCAAAACCTCATCAGGGACTCAAGAATGGTTGATTTCCCATCCTCGCTATCTCATCCACTTGGTCTGCAGATGCTCCATACGCAAGTATCCGCAGCGCAGCAGTAATTTTTTGCTCGGGAAGGAGACCTATAGAACCACAAGCATCATTCTTTTGCACAAAGTAAGAATCATGGTTGCAAACAGCAATCATGATTTTGTTGAACAAATGTCGTTCCATTCTAAAACAACGTCTGAAGTACGTATCAGGAAATGCACTATTATGGACAAAATAATTGTCCAACAGCTCCTCACCTCGTTGTTGCCTGCTTCTATCAAGGTTTCTGGAACGGGTGGGCCTGCATATCTGAGCCACATCTTGGATGACTCGACGGGAATGTGAGTCTCTGGCCATTCTTGTTTCGTCATCTCTCCTTCTCCGTTCCTCATCATCTTCCTTCTCATTTTGGGCTATATGGAGATTGAACATTCCTTCAGATTGGTTAAACAATTCTTCTTCTTCTTGATCGATTTCCCACATCATGCTTGAAGAAGAAGACTTTGTAAGTATAAACTATGAATAATGATACAGATTTTGATTTGGTGAAGAAGGAAGCAGAAACTATAAATAATGATAGAGATATTGAGAAAATTGGTGTGAGATTTAAAAGGATGGATGATGGATTATATGGAGGATTCTGAAATGATTAGGTTGTAGATAGTGCCACATGGCATGCCGTCATTCGTTAAAAATCTGATCGAAATCTATCCTAAAAGATTCTGAAAAGATAACGACACGTGGCACGACGACATTGGATAAAAATCTTATCGAAATCCATCACCAATAATTATCTTTTCGGATAATGACACGTGGCGCAACGAGAACGATTTAAAATCTGATCGAAATCTATCCTCAAAGATTATGAAACGATAACGACACGTGGCACGATGACATTGGATAAAAATCTTATCGAAATCTATGACCAATAATAGTCGTTTTGGGTAAATGACACGTGGCGCAATGAGAACGATTTAAAATATCTTATCCGAAATTACAAATAAATTTATTTAGTATTATTTTGTAAAAAAAAATTTTAATTAATATTTTATTGCCTATTGCCAGGGCTATTCAAGTGCAAGGATGGAGATGCAAAAGACAGTTACTGTTCACAGGGTGGATTAAATAGTGGATTGCCTGGGGGGAAGGGCTCCAAGGGTGGAGTTGCTCTGATGGAGAATGGTGAGAGAAATCCAACTTCTAATAAAATATATAATTGCAATTTCCAGCATATCTGTTATTAACATATAAAATTTGAATAAAAGGGATACAAGTCAGTTCAAACACTTACTCCAAACAATATTCAGGTCTAAACTTTAAGCTAGGTGCAGTTTACACCACAAATTTATTGTACATACAAAATTATTTAAATAAACATTTCTTTTGTGGGCCTTTTGTGAAACAGAGAAAACTTGATTTGATGTGATTAATGCAATTTTCAGTATGTATGTTGTTAACGCATAAAATCTGAATGAAAGGGATCTAAGGTATTTCAAACACTTAAACTCCAAATGATCTCCAAGTCTAAACTTTAAGGTAGATGCAGTTTATACCGCAAATTATTGTATATAAAACATCATTTAGATAAACGTTTCTTTTATGGGCCTCATGCGAAGCAGAGAAAACTTGATTTTATCCAATTAATGAAGGCCCCAACTTCTCGATTTTTCAACCACAACATTGAATTTTCAATTAATGTTCAACCATAATATTAAATCAACACTCAAGTAACAATCCAATCATCAACAAACACATAATTTGGTTTAAATAATATTATATGCTTAATGAGAATAAAAGAAAACACTTATGATGAGTATAACGAGGAAAGGTTGCGAGAGAAATCCCAATTCTACTAAAATATATAAACACAATTTCCAGCATATTTGTCATTAGCACATAATATTTGAATGAAACGGATATAAGGCATTTCAAATACTTAAACTGCAAAAGAATTCTTGGTCTAAACTTTTAGAGTCCTTCTGCGATGCAGAGAAAACTTGATTTTATGCGATTAATGAAGGCTCTCGACTTTTCGATCTTTTCAACTAGAATAATGAATTTTCAATCAGTGTTTAACCACAACATTGAATGATACAAATACCAAAATTTTCAACTAAATTTGCAAACCAAATGATGTGTCATCAATAGAAAATAAGCACGTTAATCAAATTTAAGTAACAACCTAATCATCAACAAAAACATCATTTGGTTTAGATATATCATATGTTCAAAGAAAAAAAACACCTTCTAGTGAGCATAATAAGACTGGATGGTGAGAGAAATTCAACTTCTGATAAAATATATAATTGCAATTTCTAGCATATCTGCCATTAACGCATAAATCTGAATGAAATGAATGTAAGGGAGTTCAAACAACTGCAAAAGAACTCCAGGCCTAAACTTTAAGCTAGGTGCAGTTTATACTGCAAATTTATTATATATGACAAATCATTTAGGTAAACGTTTCACTTAGAGGCCTTCTGTGAAGCAGAGAAAGCTTGATTTTATGCTATTAATGAAGACCCCCAACTTCTCGATCTTTTCTTTTCAACCACAACATTGAATATTAATGTTCTACAACAACATTGAATTTTCAATCATTGTTCAACCACAACATTGAATGCTAAGGAGACCAAAATTTTCAACGAAATTTGTAAACTAAGTGATGTGTCACCAGTTGGAAGTAAACATGTTAATCAACACTTAAGTAACAATCAAATCCTCAACAAACACATCATTTGGGTTAAATAATATCATATGTTCAAAGGAAGAAAAAAAAACACTTTTGATGAGCATCACGAGAGAGGATACTGAGAGAAATTCAACTTTTGATAAAATATATAATTGCAAGTTCCAGCATATCTATTGTTAACGCATAAAATTGGAATGAAAGGGATATAAGATAGTTCATACATTTAAACTCCAAATGCTCTACAGGTCTAAACTTTAAGGTAGGTGCAGTTTACACCGTAAATTCATTGTACATGAAAAATCGTTTAGATAAATGTTTCACTTAGGGGCCTTTTGTGAAGTAGAGAAAGCTTGATATTATGTGATTAATAAAGGTCCCCAACTTCTCGATCTTTTCAATAACAATATTGAAATTTCAGTCAATGTTCAACCACAACACTAAATGCCAAAGAGACCAAAGTTTTCAACAAATTTTCACACCAAATGATGTGTCACTAATAAGAAATAAATACGTTAATCAACACTTAAGTAGCAATCCAATCATTAACAAACACATCATTTGGATTAAATAGTATCATATGTTCAAAGAAAAAAAAAACCACTTTTGGTGAGCATCACGAGGAAGGACGGTGAGAGAAATCGAACTTCTGATAAATGTATAGTTACAATTTCTAGCATATTTGTCGTTAATGCATAAAATCTGAATGAAAGGGATATAAAGCAATTCAAACACTCCCAACTTTTCTATCTTTTAAACCACAACATTGAACTTTCAATCAATGTTCAACTACAACATTGAATGCTCGGGAGACCAAATTTTTTAACTAAATTTGTAAACTAAATAATGTGTGACCAATAGGAAATAAGCATGTTAATCAACACTTAAGTAATAATTCAATCATCAATAACCACATCATTTGTTTTAGATAATATCATATGTTCAACAAAAAAAAAAAACACTTGTGGTGAGCATCACGAGGAAGGATGGTGAGAGAAATCCAAATTCTAATAAAATATATAATTGCAATCCAATATATCTGCCATTAACGCATAAAATCTAAATGAAAGGGATATAAGGCAGTTCAAACACTTAAACTGCAAAAGAACTCCATGTCTAAACTTGCAAACCAAATGATGTTTTACTAATAAGAAATAAACATGTTAATCAATACCTAAGTAATAAGGCAATCATCTACAACCACATCATTTGGTTTAGATAATATCATATGTTCAATGAATAAAAAATACTTATGGTGAGCACCAAGAGAAAGGATGAGGATAGAAATCCAACTTCTACTAAAATATATAATTGCAATTTCCAGCATATGTGTCATTAACACATAAAATCTGAATGAAACGAATATAAGGCAATTCAAACACTTAAAATGTAAAAGAATTCTTAGTCTAAACTTTAAGCTAGGTGCATTTAGACTAAAAATTTATTGTCTCTGAAATATCATTTAGATAAACGTTTTTTTAGGGGTATTCTGCAAAGTAGATAAAACTTAATTTTATTCGATTAATAAAGGTTCTCGATCTTTTCAACTACAATATTAAATTTTCAAACAATGTTCAACCACAGCATTGAATTTTCAATCAATGTTTAACCACAACATTGAACACTACGGAGACCAAATTTTTCAAACAAATTTGCAAACTAAATAATGTGTTACCAATAAGAAATAAGCACGTTAATCAAACTTAAGTAACAATCCAATCTTCAACAAACACATCATTTGGTTTGGATAATTTAATATGTTCAAAGGAAAAAAAAAAACATTTCTGGTGAACATCACGAGGGAGGATGGTGAGAGAAATCCAACTTCTTTTAAAATATATAATTGCAATGGGTGTAAGGTAGTTCAAACTTCAAACACTAAATTGCAAAAGAACTCTAGGTCTAAACTTTAAGTTAGATGCAGTTTATACCGCAAACTTATTGTATCTAAAAAATCATTTAAGTAAACGTTTCACTTATGGGCCTTCTGTGAAACAGAGAAAACTTGATTTTATTCGATTAATGAAGGCCCCCAACTTCTCGATTTTTTCAATCACAACATTGAATTTTTAATCAATATTCATTTATCAATAAACACATCATTTTGTTTAGACAATATCATATGTTTAAAGGAAAAAGCCACTTACTACGGTCTAGTGGTATTCCTCTTCACTTGTAAGTGAAAGGTCTTAGGTTCGATTCTCGAATTTGAACCACATTATTGCTAGTTCATTGTGAGGTTTAGTCCAATCTCACACCCCCTTAGTGTAGATAATATCACTAGTTCAAAAAGAAAAAAGACAAAAAAAAAAAAAACACTTTTGGTGAGTATCACGAGAAAGGATGGTGAGGTAAATTCAACTTCTAATTAAATATATAATTACAATTTCCAACATATATGCCGTTAACGGATAAAATTGGAATGAAAGGGATATAAACAGTTCAAACACTTACCCAGCTGTCAGCCATCACATCTAAAGTCCCGTGGGTGTATAGAAAATGGGTGAGCCCCCAACATTTGGGTCAGCCAAATGAAAACCAAAATATGGGTTTTCATTTGGGTCAAAACTCAATTATTTTGGGTTTAGGTTTGTTGTTTGGTGACAACTTTTTGGATTTAAATCCCCAAAGGAGTATGATTCTCTCCCATTTCCCCTTCCTATTTGAACGGTTACGGTTAAGTCACGTCAACATATTAAATTAACTTTATATAGAAAGAGAAAGACAAAATATAGAATGGGAGAGGAGAGGAAGGAAGGGGATGGAAAAATGAGGGGGGAGAATCCTAGTCCAAATCAAAATGGTGACCTAAACTCGGGAGCAAATGGTGACGCCCATTAAGAGAATGAGTGAAAGAGATATCTTTTATTATTTTATTTTTTACTTTTTATTCGACTTAATCGAATCAATAATCTTAGGGTATTCAGAATATAGCTCATGTGGTAAAAAAAAAAAAAACAAGATTTAAACGCCTATGATAAAGTCTGTGAGCTAAAAAGATAAATTTAGCCACATTTATGAGCCTCACGTACTAACAATTGACGAAAAATTTTGTTTTAGCCTTACATGTGTGGCTCACGTTCAAACAACAATGAAGATATTGAAGATAAGCATCAACGCTCATAGTGCCTTGGAGAGATCAAGGAGTTGGAAGCGGAGATTAGCTTCAGTAGCAGCAGAACTTTGAGCAAAGTGTTGCTGAAGACAATCTCATACATCGTTCGTGGTGTCATAGCCGATGGTGAGAGGAAGGAGTGGTTCAGAGATGGCAATGGTGATGTAGCTAATGACCAATTTGATCATGTTGAACCCAAGGCTGACGGGCGGGGTTGGAAGTTTTGGGAAGGGATGTGATATCCACATACCCTTTTAATTTTTGGCCGTCGGATCGGATGAATTGAAGAAGATCAAAAGACAGAAATTAACAAGGGGTGTGAGAGAAGTAAAAAAGGTGTGTGTGGATAACACACCCCTTTGGAATATGCTCGTTTTCTTTGGCCTTGTGAAAAAATTGTATTTTTTATTAGACGTGAGAAATCTATACAAATTATACCATATAAAATATGAATAAAATTAATATAAGACGACGTGTTCACTCATGTATATATTAATTAAAGGTATATTAGATGGATGGCAAATTTTGACTAGGAAAATTTGAGACAACCACCTTGACAACAGTGGTATACCATTCTATTATATTCGATGTCAAACCATCAGTTGTTTTTGTTAAATTCTTTGTCCTCTTGCAGTTTATAGAAAATACAACGGAAAAAAAAAAATTTACTATCTCAACATAGTTTAGGATTTTCGATTTACTTTACTTTTTTTCTTTTATTTTTTTTGTTGAAATTTTGAATATTATTAAAGACGAATCGAAAGGTTTACATCAGACGCCAGAGTATTAAACAACCATTCTGGTTCAAAATCACCCCATGAATGAACACCTCCCCTCCCCACACGTGTGACATAAGATACCACAAGACGCGCAACCTCATTACAGGCACAAGGAGCATAAAGAAACTCAACAACACATAATTGTTGTTTAAGCAGAACAATATCTCATAAAATACCATCCAAAACTGCCTCTGGCCGCAAACTCCCACGAATCATGTCAACAAGAACCTGAGAATCGGTTTCCAGCTGCACCGACTCAAGGCCACCTTCCACACACCACAACAAAGCCAACCTCACTGCTTCCTCTTCCGCCATAACACTCAAAACACACATGATATTGCCCACACCTCCAGCCCCTTTAAAAATACTCGCAAAATCCCTTGCAACCCATCCAAAACCACCCCTACCAGTACGGCTACACCATGCTCCATCACAAGTAACTTTTATTGTTCCAAAAGGTGGCTTTAACCACCCTTGTAGACTCGTCTGTCTCCCTTGCTACCCATGGGATGATTGTTGCACCGGTTCCCCATCACACATCGCCATCTCTGCCCAATGTTGCTGTAATAATTGCAGAGCAACAAGAGGCTCAACCGCAGTCTTATCAAACACCAAACTATTGTGATACTTCCAGATCCTCCACAAACCACAAACTACCCATCACTAAAGGTCATTAGTCTCCCTCTCCTCGCCATATTTTACACATAACCACTTCCAACATGCCAAGAAATCCTCGCCCACCACCAAGGTAACATCTAATTGAAGTGGGGACCCAAACCAAAAAACCCGAGCAAAAGGGCACCAAAAGAATATATGTACATGTGTTTCCTCTTCACCTTTGCATAGCCGACAACTAGTCTCCAGACGAATCCCCCTACGCTGCAGATTTGTACGCACAACAAGGATGTTTCGACACGCCTTCTAAACAAAATGACACAACCTAGGCTGGACCTTCAACCTCCATATATCTTACCATACCATATCTATACTTTCAGCCGTACTAGCTTGATCCACTCCTTTCCTTCCAAGCTCCCCATTCTGACTCATTTCTTGAGCCACCATATACCCAGTTTTCACTGAATAAATCCCATGTCGAGTGTAATGCCACATCATACGATCCGAACATCCAAACTGACTAAGCGGTATGCTTAAGATAGTACGGGCTTCCTCCTTATTAAGGCACAGTTCAATAATCTCACGCTTCCATTTGCCCCCGTGAGCCATCAAATCAGCAACCATACCAAGCATCTCCACATGTTGTGAAATAGGTTGAAACGTTCGAGGTATAGGCAACCAAGGATCCTTTGTAATCTGAACACACCTTTCCATCACCAACCCGCCATCATAACCCAGCCTTCAATATTTTCCTTCCTTGCAATATGCCCTTCCAACACCAGGAAGTACTCCTGCCCACTGGTGCGTCTATAAATGTCGAAGAAAGGTAATATTTCACATGAAGGACTTTAGCCAACAATGAGTTCAAATTACAGAAGAGACGCCACCTCACCTTAGCCAACAAAGCTAAATTAAAATCAATAATCTCTTTAAAGCCGAGCTCTCCAGAAGCCTTTGTTTTTGCAACTTTATTCCAAGCAACCCAATGAATGCCCTTCTTTGTCTTCTGATCCCGCCACCAAAACCGAGCTATAACTTGTTCGATCTCCTTAGCCAATTGGATTGGCAATTGGAAACATGACATAGTATAAATAGGAAAGGCAGCTGCGACACTTTTAATCAAAACCTCCTTTCCTGCAACCGATCAAAATTGCTCCGCCCACCTATTAATCATCTCATCCAATCTATTCTGTACTTCTTCGAACACCTTTCTCTTCGAGGCCCTAAAATCCGATTGAATACCCAAATACTTCCCAAATCCCTCTTGATGTCTGATCCCCAAGACCTAGGATAAATGAGCCTTCAACCCCCTTTAAACACCCCACACTAAAATGCACCGAGCTTTTATCCAAATTAATAAATTGACCAGACCTTTCTGCATACCGCTGGAGCAGAGGCCTAACATTTTGAGCCTCACTCTCCAAAGCACGACAAAATAAAACTGAATCATCCATAAAAAAGACATGGGAAATAGGCTTAGCAGAAGCAGTAACAGACATACCTCGAATGCACCTAACCCTCTCTTCATTATGGATTAATGATGAAAAACCGTCCGCACAAATAAGGAAGAGGAAAGGTGATAACGGGTCCCCTTGCCTTATTCCCCTACTGGGCATGATATAATTCGTTGTCTCACCATTAATCACAACACTGTAGGATACCGTTTGCACACACTCCATCACCCAATGACAAAAAATATCGGCGAAACCCAACTTATGCATCATAGCATTCAAGAAAGACCATTCAACCCGATCATAAGCTTTTGCCATATCCAATTTCATTGCCATAAAATTAACCTCATCCTCATTCCCATGTTGCATAGAATGTAGGAGTTCATGCACCACTAAAATATTATCAAAAATTTGCCTTCCCGCCACAAAAACCGATTGATTCTGACTAATCACTTTGGGAAGAACTCTCTTCAATCTATTCGTGAGAACTTTAGAAATAATTTTATAGACCACATTACAAAGCGAAATCGGTCGAAATTGGGACATTTTCGTGGGATTATCCACTTTAGGAATAAGCACAATATTAGTATGGTTAAACTCTTTTAACATTTTTTTCGAACAAAAAAAAGATTTTACCATACCAATAACCACACCTCCTACCATCTCCCAATGATGATGGAAAAATCCCGCATTAAATCCATCCAGACCCTGTGACTTCGTTGGATCCATCTGAAAGATAGCAGTTTCAATCTCCACATCAGTCACTGTGGCAGTCAACAAATTATTATCCATATCCCCTACTCTATACGGCACACATTGCAATATCTCCAAGAAATTAGTAGGCGGATCCGTAGAGAACAAGGATGTAGGGCGCATAAAATTTCATGGCCGGCCCTGTTAGCCATGTCTTTAACGGCCCACGTGCTTTTATTCAAGTGTTAGGCATAAATGAACTCACACGTGTACCATGTGTTGAGCCGGACAAATAGCCATGTGTTTAACGCAACAGCCCACGTGTTAAATGACCCCACACATGAACCATGTATCGAGTCCAACGGTTCACGTGCCCTTACGTTACCCATTGTGTTAGATATTAGGCTTAAATGAATCCACACGTAAAGGGATTTGTTAGGACTACAAATATGAAATACCACATGGAATTAAAGAACCTTACATGTCTGAAGTGATTCGGAGAATGATGAATTGATTTCGAAACCTCAAGTGTAAAGATGAATGCTTATCCCATCCAACTGCAAGCTGCTTGCAATCGATTGACCTTAAGAAAATAGGAAAGGAAAGGCGATGTAGAATAGATAAGATAGGCACTTTTATTACAGAAAAAACCAGAACACTACAACATTGGCCACTCTTTCTTAGCAACATAACTAATGAAACTGGAATACTACAACATTATTGGCTGCTTTAGTTATTTCCCAGGCATTTTAGTCTCTCCCTCCATCTTGCTAACCAGATACTTCATACCTTCAGATGCAAGACAATGTCCTATTACCTAAACTCTTCATATCAGATCAGGCTAGTTACACTTGAATCTCTACTGACCATCTGTACATCTCTTTTTCTAGGACCGGGATGGTAATCGTCATTAATCCAGATGCAGAGTCATATTCGAAGTCAGTCTCAGCGTTGTCAACAGTGCACTTCAGCGGACGCTGGGAAGAGTAAGTTCCAAACCTTCCACATCTTCTGATTTTGAGACCAATTGTCGCAGTTGGAGATTGGTTCTTATCAGAAGCCAAATGGCTGTCAACCTGCTCCATAGCAGCGCTTGAATTGAACATGTCAAGTAGGCCTATTGGTGCAAATGAGACGTCAGATGTAATTTTCTGCAACATAGAAAACCATATCAATTAGTAAATCATTTGCAATAATTAAACTTCAGTCGGATAGATGTCAGTGATAGCAAGACCAACCTTGAGAGGACAGAAATGGAAAACCTCATATTCAAGAACTTTGAGCGTCACAGGCATTGAAGCACCTTTTGGCAACCGAAGAACCTCTCCTGACAGTCAATAATGGTTCACATCGTTAGAAAGCTGAAGACCGGAAATACTATGAGAATAATGTTAAAATTCGTGACAGCTAGGTAGAAGTGTTCTTTCAAACTCGCTTCTGTCAGGCAGTAGTGGTACCTGACTTATGAGCATAAACAACTGTTTCTCAATTCCAATCAGCTCCAGCAACTTCAGCAATGGCATCAACATTAGTGGCACAAACAGAACCACTGAGGGTAGCCGGTGAGTTATCATGAATGCGCGTCTTCTTTTCAATCTTGCACCAACCGGCACCTTGACAGTTAAACACACCAATCACACCAGAGCAATTGTAGACATTCCATATTTTGAGCAAGCTGCAAAGAGATTTATTCACATAAGCTTTACTCAGAGGTCTAAATTTTGATAACCACATAACTTGGGAAATTTAGAGAAGAAACAGAACGAACCTGGTCCTGTCTCTTGCTGGATCAGCAAAGAGACAATCACGGGTAGGCCTGCCAGGTAACTTGGCACGGAGGACAGATCCATTAGGGAGGACCAGCTTCCTCAGAAGGTCAAAATTGTGATTGCCTGGTTTATCACTGTTTAGAGAAATACCAAATTATGCATTAGAACTCCTACTTTCCTGAAGTGACAAATAAAATAAATTTGTTTAGTGCATACCTGACATAGATTGCACATCCGCCAACAGCACGAGCTGCACCGTGATACTCTGCCGCTGGATGTACAATCTGCAAAGTAAAGATTGTTTCATCAATGTCGTGATATACAAAATTAACTTTTATTCCAAATAAATGACACTGAATGTCAAACACAAAATGATTGCAGATAATCAGACAAATTGAATTGTAAATCTTCATCAAACAGACATATTGACGTTTCATGCCTCCACCAAATAGAATAGACAATTATGCATCAGTAAACCATATTTTACAATTATATTTTCACTGTAAATTTAAAGAGCAATACATACAGACTAGTTTCAGGTAATTCGGGGAAATGGTCTTCACTACATCATCATCCATAAAAAAGGTCGTACCCAGTGCACAAGGCTCCCGTACGAAGGCAAAAAGAACTAAAAAATTGAGATAGAAGATGCGTAATCGTTTTACTTACATGAAACATATCCCAGTCAGGGTGCATGAATTCCCCAAGGAAAAGAGTGTTATAAGCAACAGAAGATATATGAATCGTGTGTGAAGCAGGATCACAGGCGTAGAAGTCATCAGAAGCTCTGACAACAGCAGTCTGCTTGGAACTGTAGAGCCCATCAGTGTTGTGACACATGCAAGCAATGCATCCATTGTCAGGAAAGTTTCGAGCAACTGAAGCTTCAAGTGCCTGGTGGTAGCTGCGGGTTAGAGAAACTCTACCACCATGACCAGCCCCTAGAGTCTCAATGATGTTCTGAACATCAACCTTAACTCCATCAACTCCACAAGAAGCCAAGTAGGAATGATGTTCATTGTAAAAATTGAAAACTTTCTTCGGATGTACCAGACCAAGACCATGAACAGATAAGCTGTCCATAACTATGTCTGGTTGGTTGCCCTCTACACCAGGGCACGTCACTGGGTATGCCAAAGCAGTGTCATAGTGTTCCATGCCAGTAGCCGCTTGTTTCACTCCACCCCAGTAACCAGCTAGGGCATGCCATACATACAGAAATCTGTGCCAGCAGAAAACATAAATTTGACTAAGAGTAACAATACTACTACTTCCTACGAAACTCTTAATTCTTAAATAAAATAAAACAAAATAAAATTTAATATTGGTGAACCATCAGAAAACGTCAAGCAGAGCAGAGTCTAGCATATTAATAAATTCGACAAAAAATTATTGTTTGCTGTTGAAATAGTTAGATTTTATTCAAAAGTTACAAAGCAAGCCCCATGAGCCAATTGAAACTTTATTCAGATCATTCACTCTTCACCATCACAGATATCGGTGATTAATTTAATGTTATAATTCTTAAGATCGTAACAAATATGATTCTCCACGTCATCTCTAATGCCACCTACCATTTTCAACAACAAAAAATAATGGATTTTTAGATCCTAGAATTACTTTACTACATCCGAAACTTAAGAAAAAAAATATCTTAAAAAGTTAAAAAAGAACATCTGGCAGTTTGGGAGTATTCGTTGCTAGTCCAAGAAAGTAACTAATCAACTAGGACTACTTACTTCACATTGTGATGTTGCTTGGCTACATCCACAACGTGTTTCAGGCCAGAGACTTGCTCACTGTTGTGGTCATTCTTTTTGAATTTTTCGTTCTCCTTGATTCCTGTCAACCTACTTGCAAACCTGCAATTAACATACTCGCATTAAATAACCAACTCCTTTATTTAGATATACCAAGCAGCAATTTCTGGAACCAACAAAAAGAACGAATAATTGCATGTAAGAAGACGACAAAAGAAGATCCTAACGCATCCTATGCCAATCATGCACGCAGCACATGGAAAGAGAACCTATGAAAAATAATAAAAGCGTAATCAATTAACATTGAGAAATAAGTTAGAGGTGCTACCGTGCTCCTTCTTGTACAACAACATTAGAATCCTTGTCTTTCTTTTCAATCTGTTGCCAACCGTCATCAATGATTAGAAACCGTGGAGGCGTCCCTCCCTTGGTTAAGCTGCAATCATTACAAAACAAAAAATAGTGATTTAATAAATCTGACGCTCGATTCAAGTTATAGTAAAGAGCAAGTTAAAGATGATATCATGTCTTATAACCTTTCAAGGCCTTGCTCCACACCCTCAGCTGTGACATCAGTGTAAAAGGCATCCCATGTACACCAGCCAAACCAGTGGAGAAAAGAAGGCAACTACACGCAACGAAAAGATGGACAATTAGATTCATTCAAGAAAAAATGTGATACGTCATCCAATTGCAGAACACCAATTACAGAAGAAAACAATACACGTGCTCACCTTACCTTTTTCTTCTCACGATGAACAAAAGTTTTCATGTGTTTTCCACTTCCCTGTTTAATGAAATTGAAAAACAAGGAGTAATGTACAAAAATTAAAAGCAAAGACATTATGCTAATCAAGACCAAAATATTTACCTTTTCTAGCATTAGCATAATCGTATTAGCAAACAAAACTAGATATTTAATCGCAGATTTAGAATGAATACGAGAAAGTCATTCAACAACAACAACAACAACAACAAAGCCTTTTCCCACAAAGTGGGGTCGGCTATATGAATCCTAGAACGCCATTGC
>VIEB01000026.1:89479-155422 GCA_006547085.1 Malus baccata | reverse complement strand
CGGCTGTCGACTACCTGACGCCCTCCCCCTCCTCCTTTATCCGGGCTTGGGACCGGCTATAGACATAGGCGGAGTTGAATACGAGAAAGTCATTAAAAATGAAAATTAAGGACTTACCTTACAGCTTGGGTGATGACTTCAAATGGATTGGTTCCAGCATGCATGTAAACGAGGCACTGGCCTTGATTGGTCTGAACAGCAGAATCTCCTACAAAATCAAACACACACAATCAAAAAGGAGTTGTTTTTGGTTCTTTCGGAATTCGATTTCTGCTTTTTTTTTCTTTCCACAAATGCTTAAACACCAATTTATTTGATCCATTTGATTGGAATTCATTGCGGTGGTTTCTCCAGCCCGAGTATTTGCAGTAATGACAGCTCCACTCCACCCCACACTTTCAGAATGTTCGTCTCCTTCATAATTGGCGGCAAGAGGGTACTGATTAACGGGAAGACATGTCCTTAAATAATGGAATGACAGGCAGGGAAGGTGCACATAGCCTAGACCAAATACTTGCTTTTTCATGGCCATAATCTACCCACCACTCTCGAGGTAAATCTCCACTTCATTTCTCTCATTGCCTTGCAGAACAGAGCGGAACAGGCCCTCAAGTAGAGGCAGGAAGACGGTGTAGATAGTAGGAGAAGAATCCTCTTCTTCATCTCCTTCACCACCACCTTTGCTCTCGACAAGCATGAATTGGGTCTCCAATGGTACATCCTTCCCAGATGTCCCCATCCTCTGAGTCATCCACCACAACTTGAATCGAAAACAGCAAATGAAACGGAGACCTCTATCGATCATAACAACGATACTAATTACTACCATTTTGGAAAAAATTCACACTCAAAGCATATAATAAAAATCATTGCAAACTTACTCACTCTCCATTTACTGCTAAATTCACAACATCTAAACTTTAACATAGTATCATAAGGAATGAACTTACTCTAAAACCCCAATAGGGAAGATATGGAGGCTTTTGCTGTGGGAGGCCGTGGCGCCAATGAAAGCACCGGCAACAAGCCCGACACCCGTTCCCGGTGTGAGTACGATGTTGTCTGGAACTCCAGTCAAAATGGTCCTTCCATGAACCACCAGATTCCCATCATTGATCGAAATCTGCGGTGTCACCGTCATGGTTGATGACGGCCTGCCCAACTACTGTCTCACAACATAAAACACCATGGCATTGACATACATACATGATCAGAACAACAAATTAACACATTTCACATCCAATGGGATAAAACAAAATAAAAAGTCAAGTTTATATTTATAACCATCAGTCAGATAAAATATTTCAAATTTCATCTTTAGTTCAGAAGTCGAAAAAACATAATCTTTGGGAACGAAAAAGATACCATCAATGGAAAAATTAAGAACCCAGGTGAGTTGATTGTTCATTTTTCTGGTAAATGTAAAAAGTTGAGGCAAAACTGATGCAGAAATCAAAAACCCAGAAGCGAAAAAGGGAAAGACTTGAGGTTTTGAAGCAAACAAAGAGCTCAGGTAGCACACACCACCGCCATTAAAATCAACATATTAAGCTCAAACAGTTCCCTACTCACCGAATCTTGTTGAAATGACTGAACACTGAAAAGGCCATGAGAATGGCAGATTGAATGCCTTATTTATTACATTGTTGTACAATCTATATACATCACAAGTCAACTATTCAACCCTACATTAAAGGCTAGGGAACAGTAAGTCATATTTAGGCCCCGTTTGGGATTGAGGTGATTTTAAAAAAAGTCACTGTGAAAAAAAGCTGAGGGTCATTTTTGTGTTTGGTAAACTGAAAAAAAAGGGCTTATTTTGGAAGCTGCTGTGAGAATAAGCTGAAAATCAAAGGAAAAGCTGAAGCTGCTATTTGCTGCTTTGAAAAAAAACCAATTTTTTCAAAGCACACGGAGCTATAGTGCTCCTTTAATGAAAAGACACACTATCATCCTGCTTTTTTTTTCCAAAAGCACTTTCACAAAAAAGTTTACCAAACACTCTACTGGCTTTATTTCACAGCCGCTTATTCTCACAGCACAACCGCTTATTCTCACAGCAGCTTTTTTTCAAAGCACAGCAATACCAAACCAGCCCTTAGTGGGATTTGATTCAAACCTATTTAGGTAAATATAATACAAAATATTTACATATAATACCGTATAATATTCCCTAATACTCCCCCTCAAGTTGGACAGTAAATGTTATGAAGTCCCAACTTGTTGCGTAATGTCACAAAGTGATCTTTACCCAAGGCCTTAGAAAATAAATCTGCTAACTGGAAACGTGTGGGAATATATGAAGGACTAATCATTCCAGCTTGCAGTTTTTCTCAAACAATGTGACAATCAATTTCAATATGCTTCGTCCGCTCATGAAAAACGGGATTAGCTGCAATATACAGGGCGGCTTGATTGTCGCAAAATAATGGTATGGGAGCCTTTGGCGGAACCTGCAAATCTTGCAATAGATAGCGCAACCAAGTTAATTATAAGCATGTGTTCGCCATAGCCCGATATTCGGCTTCTGCAGACGATCTGGAAACATTGTCTTGTTTCTTGGACTTCCATGAGATGAGAGAATTTCCAAGAAAAACACAATACCCTGTAACTGACCTTTTAGTTGCACGACAACCTCTCTAATCAGAATCACAAAAGGCCTTTAACTCAAGATTATCAGAGGCAGGGAATAACAAGCCTTGACCAGGAGTGCCTTTGATATACCTGAGAATTCGTAAAGCTGCATCCCAATGAGGTTGGTGAGGCTCATGCATAAATTGACTCAATGTGCGAACTGAAAAGACTATGTCAGGCCTGGTGACAGTAAGATAAATCAATCGTCCGACTAGTCTTCTATACTTGGTGGGATCATCTAACAATGCTCCATCAGTGGGAGTGAGTTTCAAATTTTGTTCCATTAGAAACTTGTCTGGACATGCCCCCGTAAGTCCAAAATCTTGCAAAATATCTAGTGCATATTTTCTTTGAGACATGAAAATGCCTTTCTTAGAACGAGAGAATTCAATCCTAAAAAAATATTTTAAATCACCAAGGTCTTTGATGCGGAAGCATGTGAGGAGAAATGTTTTGAGTCGTTCCATCTCTTGAAGATCATTTCCTGTAAGAAGTATGTCATATACATAGATGAGGACAACAGTGAATGAAGAACTTGAGCCTTGGTAAAAAGAGAATAATCAGCTTTTGATTGTTGATAGCCAGCTTTCTGAATGGTAGCTGAAAATGTGGAAAACCAATTTCTAGAGGCCTTTTTGAATCCGTAGAGAGATTTGTTGAGCCGACATACAATGTTCTTCCCCTGTCGGCGAAGACCAGGAGGAGGTTCCATGAAGACAAGCTCATGCAAATCACCATGTAAAAATGCATTTTGAACGTCTAATTGATGGACGAACCAATGACGGGCAACAGCTACCGTAAGAAGACAGCGGAGAGTGGTGAGTTTGGCAGTAGGAGAAAAAAATTTCCTGATATTTGATGCCCTCAACTTGAGTGTATCCTTTTGCAACAAGACAAGCCTTGTACAGCTCAATGGTACCATCAGACTTGTATTTGATTTTATAAACCCATTTGCATCCAATGGGTTTGTGACCAGCACAGAGGGGAACCATGCTCTAGGTATTATTGTGTCGTAAAGCCTATAATTCAGCATGCATAGCCTGTCGCCAATTGGGATTAAGGATAGGCTGAGCATAGGAAGTAGGCTTAATGAGACATGTAATGGTAGCTAGAAAAGCACAGTGGGTAGGAGAAAGATGTGAGGAGGAAAGAAAATAAGAAAGAGGATACCGAGTACCTAAGGTAGGACGAGGCTGCGAAGGAAAATGACTGACTTGGTTAGTCACATGATAGTCTTTATGCCAAACTGGAGGTTGCTTAGGACGATGGGACTGGCGTAGGGGTGTAAAAGATGATGTGGCGAGAGAAGAAGAGGTGTCTGACGGAATAGGGTGTGAATGGTAGGTAGGGTCAGTGTAAGGAGAAAGAGAGTCTGATGGGGGGTTATAAATGTGATGGAGGGGTGAAGGATGACTGATGGAAAGGTGGGGTCCAGGAGAAGATGAGACGGCTTCAGGATGAGATGGGGTGGAGGAAGTGATGTGAGGTGAAATATTAATGTGGGTAGGGTCCGTGAGTGGTGGAATGGAGGGGTTATGAGGGGCCGTGTGGGAGAGGGCAAATGGATCAGTTGAGATGGGAATGGACAGTATGGCAGGGATATCCTCGGGGGGTGAAGGGGACATAGAGTGGAAAGGAAAGGTGTTTTCAAAAAATTTAACATCACAACTGATAAAGAAGGTTTTAGACTCTAAATCATAAAGTTTGTAACCTTTCTGATTAGTTGGGTAACTAACAAAAATACAACGCCTAGCACGATGGTCAAATTTGTGTGTGGGATGAACAACAGTGGAGAAGCACAAACAACCAAAAATTTTCAAGTGATCAAAAGATGGTGAATGCTTGTATAATAATTCGAAAGGAGATTTATTGGATAACAAAGGGGATGGTAATTGATTAATGTGGTAGACAGCGGTGGAAACACATTCGCCCCAAAAAAGAAAGGGGTAAGTGATACAAAAAATAACTTAACACACAAATTTAACCCTCTTTTGACAATTGTAGTATAAGTATAAGTAGGGATCGTTCTGGACTGGGGATTAGGAGTGCTTGATAATAACCTCTAAACTGACTTAAAAACATAAAACTAAATTTAAAAACACTTAACGAGACTCCCAAAACTCAAAGCAAACTTAAAATATTCAAAACAGCTTAAAACAACCAAATAAACTTAAACTAGACACTAGGAATGACTTTGGACGAAAATTGACTTTTACTTGAATAAAAACGTTTAAAAACACAAATTAAAACAAATTCTAACTAATTAGACACACTAAAGTAAAGGGGGAGTGAGTTTTGGACGAAGTTGAAACAAACAAACAAGTATGAAAAACTAGACAGATTGTAAAATAAAATTGAGAAATAAGATGATGGATGGGATAGTAAGAGGTTTTTTCTCCACACATGATATGTATGCAAACAACTCGATTTCTAGTTACTACTTCATTGAATTATGAACAACAATGCTCCAAATTAACCGTGACATCACTAGTTAACTCTCAGATTTTCCTTGTTTTATTGGATTGGATGACATCATTTGACAACCCAAAACATTCTTCTAAAGTTCCCTACATGACATCATAATAGAGATACAATCAAAGATCATTACGTTTAATGAAAATCATAAGCATTGACAAAACACTTGCAACTATGACATCATGCCACTCATGCTAGGAATTGAACTTAACGCGATCGTTTATAAGCGACCTTCACTACATGTGAAGGCATTCGTTGGGAAGGCATTCTCGGAGATGACGGAAGGTTATGTATGCATGCCTTGCTATGGAGGGTGAAGGTCGACATTTATAGGAAATAATAATCGGTACTATTCTTTCACTCTTGTCGGCAACCGTTGGATGATTGAACTGTAAACTTCACGTGCTTTCTACTTCACCAGAAATCTTCGACAGATTGCCCGTAATTTCCGCAAAGCTGAGTGTGTATGTGACAGATGCTGACACGTCTGGATAAAGCTGATGCCTCTTCGATATCTGGAATCGACGCTTCGACAAACTGCCCGTGATTTCCGCAAAGCTGAGTATGCATGTGACAGATGCTGACACGTTTGGAAAAGCAGATGCCTCTCCGATTTCTGAGCTTGCCTCTTCGAGTTCTGAGCTCGCCTCTTCGAGTGCAGAGGTTGCATGTGACAAGTGCAGACAAATCTGGAAAAAAAAATTGGCCCGTGGTTTCTGAGCAAGCCCAGCTTTTAAGAAAGCTAGCGCCACTTCGATTTTTGAATTGGCCTCGTCGATTTCTGAGCTCGCCTCTTCAATTTCTGAGCTCGCCTATTCGATCTCTGAAATCCCGTCGAGTGTTGATTTTTATAGAGGCCCGCAGTTCGTTTCAAAGCACACTTGAATTTCCGCCTGTAGAAACTCCCTTCATTGCACTTCTAAGATCTTGATTTGTCCGACCTTTTCTTTCTTCAACACCTTTGAAAATGTTTGGCCCATCCGACAGTCGTTTTGACTTGAACCTTGGTGAAGAGGCATTCATGCCTTCTCCAGACAACATATGGCGCCCATCCTTCATATCCCCTACTGGTCATCTTACTGTTGGGGATTCGTTGATGAAAAATGATATGACCGCTGCGGTGGTAGCCCGGAACCTTGTCATTCCCAAAGATAACAGACTATTTTCCAAACGGTCTGATAAGTTGGCTGTTAAGGATTCTCTGGCTCTCAATGTGCAGTGTGCGGGTTCTGTGTCTAATATGGCCCAACGTCTATTTGCTCGAACCCGTCAAGTTGAATCATTGGCGGCTGAAGTGATGAGTCTCAAACAGGAGATTAGAGGGCTCAAGCGTGAGAATAAACAGTTGCATAAGCTTGCACACAACTATGCTACAAACATGAAGAGGAAGATTGACCAGATGCAGGAATCTGATGGTCAGATTTTACTTGATTATCAGAGGTTTGTGGGTTTGTTCCAACAACATTTGCCTTCGTCTTCTGGGGCTGTACCGCGTAATGAAGCTCCAACTGATCAACCTCCAATGCCTCCTCATTCTGTGGCTCCGCCGACTGCTGAGGCTCTGCCGACTACTGAGACTTCTCCTAAGCAGCCTTTGTGAAGGCTCCATCTTGTATTTATCTGCTTAATGTTCCCTTCTTTTTTTATGAATGTAAAAATACTTTGCATAACTGTCAATGTTTCAAAAAATAAACTCACACAAAAAACAATTAAACAAGCAACAAATAAAAATGGCAATCATGGCAAAATAAAACTACTAAAAAGGGAAGGTTTATAGAAACGCAAAACTAATTGTGGAGCAATTCAAAAATCTTCCTTATTTGAATACATGGGTTGCCTCCCAAGAAGCATTTGCTTTAACGTCTTCCAGCCGGACGAAACTTCCTTCTAAACTTGGATAGGGCCCATAGCATGGAAGGTGATACTTGACGTGATCCGGCTATGGTTTAAATTCTAGTGTAGGTACCTGAATCATCAAAATTAGCAAGTTAGTATATAATAAAATCGAAGTTGGAGAAGATGGCTTACTTGCTTGTTCCAACACAAACTCAATTACGAACACCATATTAGGGATATGGGACTTGGCCAGATTTGGTGTTTTGAGAGTTATGACTTTTCCCGTGTCATAAAATCCAACTTCTTTGGGAATTTTCGTCTCAAGTGTATCTTCTTTGATGAATTCTAGGCATTCCCCATCCATTTCTTGCTCTTGATTATTTGGAAAGGTTTCGAAGATGCCTTTCTCACCCTCTTCTTCCTTGGATTGCATGATACTGCAAGGAATAAGGACATTTGGTGAAACGGGGTCAGGACAAATTGAATTTAGGCTTACCTTGGTTGTAGTGGATGGCATAGAGGGCATATGGGGCTGCGGCAATGGTGGTTCTGCCCTTGCCGTGGCCTTGTTATTCTCCTCTTCTTCAAGCAGCAGTTGTTCATCCATGTTTTGGCTTGGTTTGGATGTCTTGGGTTCACCTCCAACCTCCATAGCACTTCCCAAAGTAATAGCATCATGGATTTCAAAATCTTCCTTCAAATTTTCAATAGTTGAGTTGGAGAGTTCACTTTGCTCTTGAATTTATGCCGTGAACTCCATAATCTCTCCAAGTTGATTTTTCAATTCGCCCAGCTCCTTAGCTTGATTGAGCATTGTTTCTGTTTGTACCATACTTGACCAATCCCGAAACTACTGAGCACCGGTCAACGTTATACCATCAAGGACCCAGAAGAGCTTCCCTTCAACCAGGAGGCTAATCACAATGCGACACGTGTCGACATCAGAAGCCAACCACAGCGCGACACGTGTCAATATCATAAGCCAATCTCAACACGGCACGTGTCAATGTTAGAACAAAACTAGAAACTCTCTTCTATAAATAGGGATCATTCTCCCACAATAATCTCTAATGTCATTTTGTACTAAACTATTCACTAGAACTCACAAAATGAGAGCTTGAACCTATGTATTTGTGTAAACACTTCACAATTAATGAGAACTCCTCTACTTCGTGGACGTAGCCAATCTGGGTGAACCACGTACATCTCGTGTTTGCTTCCCTGTCCCTATTCATTTACGTACTTATCTTCACTAGTGACCGAAGCAATCAAGCGAAGGTCACAAACCTGACACTTTCTGTTGTACCAAAGTCCTCACTGATTTTGTGCATCAACATTTGGCGCCGTCTGTGGGAAAGACACTTACTCCCACTCTCTTCAGCTTTGTCAAGCTGGTTTCCACCGCTCGTACACTTTCTTTTGGCCAAGCATCTCTCTCCGACATGGGGAGCGAAAGAAGCCACAGCACACAGAATGACACCCCCGCTGGACCTAGTATGAAGCAGCGAAAACAGGAAGGAAATAGAGTTACTCTTCAAGCTAAAGTCGATGAGCTAGAGGTTCAGAACAACAAGATAGCGATGAAGAATGAAGTCCTCCAGGAACAATATGAAAAACTTTTCGAGATGCTTCATGAGGCTAGGCAGGCTCAAACACATAAGCTCGTCGCCCCTGTTGAGGTCAACAATCAACTGAATGCCCTCAAACACGGAGGGTCGCCGATATCCGACACGGACATCCCTGATAGGGATCGAGCTACACATCAATGTGATAATCAACATGAGACTTCTCTCAACCCAGCTGCTTCAACCCGAAGCAGGAGAAGTAGAGGAAAACACCTCCTCACAGAGGGAGCGGAAGGATCAAAAGCTGGCTATCGCGATTGTCGAGACTTCCTAAAGCAACGTCGAGAGAATCCCATCCACATAAGCTCGAAGATCAATGACCCAAGGGTTTCTGAAAGACTCGGTCCTCTTCCACGACCCAGGTCAGCCGCCAATCTAGAGAATGGGCAACAAGTCCCAGAAGAATATGAAGGTACTGGGGACTCGGAAACATTCCGACATACTCACTCTAGAAGTCAGTATGACGAGTCCAGAGAAAGATCACGCTATCTTGATCAAACTTTCCTACTTCCAAGAGGCGATGGGGACTTAAAGAAGAAAACTTCGGTGGTAAACAAGCTGAAAGCTGAAAGATCACGCTCATGACCCCTTTGTCCTACAGCTCCTTAAGGAAGTAAACAAGCTGAAAGCTGAACGTCAAGCCGAGATACCTGACTGGAACCAACCCAGGCCTGGCCCTCTCACAAGAAGGATCCTCAACACCCCCCTCCAAGCGAAGACAAAGAAGAAGCTTGACTTACAACTCTATACTGGAAGAGAAGATCCGATTGAACACCTTAACCTCTTTGAGTCCACCATGGTATACCGGAGACACACCGACGAAGAACGGTGCCTTCTCTTCCCCTCGACCCTCTCTGGCGGAGCTTTAAACTGGTATTGCCGTCTTCCACCTGAGACAGTAGACTCATTTGAAGAGTTGAGGAAGCTGTTTGTCTCTCAACACATCTTTCAGACCGATCGCTTGCATTCTGCAGATGACTTGTACACTATTCGCCAGAAGCCGGACGAGTCATTACGAAAGTATGCTGGCCGCTTCAGCCATGAGTATTCTGGCTGCGCTAAGGCAGATGACAAGACCGCCCTCAAGGCCTTCACGGCAGGCTTACGTGACTGTTTCTTCAAGTACATGATCAACGCCAACACTTGGAAGACTTACTCTGAGGTGATGGCACAAGCTTACAACCATGCCTCCGCCGAGGCAAAGACATATCAAGGGAAACCCCCTACAGTCACCCCTTATCAGCAAGTAGGGAGTGGAGTCCAGATTCAACCAAATGAGAAGACCTCAACCTTCCAAACGGTAGCAGCACACCCTCATGCCTCATTTAATGCTTTGCCAAGTTAGCAGACATATCAATCCCAGGGCAAAAGGAAAGATTTCCATCCTCACCAATCTCATTTTAATAAAAAGAATAAGGGGCACTATCGCGATAACTCATGATATCGTCACAATAACGTCCGTCCCCAGGCAGTCAATGTAGTGGACCAATCACGTGCCAAGACAGGCCCTACCCCGAGGTATGAAACATACACACATTTGAACGCTACATGCGCGTCCATCTACCCTAGTATAGCTCACCTGATACCAAAGCCAAAGCCAAGACAGCCAGATTACAAGTCCACGAAGAACACGGGCGTGTTTTGTTGCTACCACGAGTATAATGGCCATGATGGCGAGAAGTGCATCATCCTCCGTGATCATATTGAAGCTTTGGCACGTGACGAAAAAATTGATCAGTTCCTCCTTCACCCTCCAAGGGATAACCGTAACCAACGCCAGGTGAATGTGATAAATTCCATAAGCGGCGGCACACCCATGTCTGAATCTTCCAATAGGGCCATGAAAAACAGTGAACGAACTTTGAGACCTGGCCATCAAGTGTTTCACGTGGAAGACATCAGAGGAGGCAAGTATCAAAAGCCTAACTGGGATCCAATATGTTTCTACCCTGAGGAAGAAAGAGGTATCATCTACCCTCACAACGACCCGCTGATTGTGGAGGCTCACATAGCAAATTTCGATGTGAAACGAATCCTGATAGACACAGGTGCCTCAGTCAATATCATGTTTGCTGAAGCCTTCAAAGCACTTAATGTAGCTGAACACTTGCTCGATCGCTCGATTTCTCCTCTGATAAGCTTCTCTGGCGATATCGTCCAACCTTTAGGGAGTATACACTTACCCCTTACCATTGGTACAGGCCCCTACACAGCTACTATTACCACTAACTTCCTAGTGGTCAATTGCCCGACTGCATACAATGTCATCTTTGGGCGCACAGGCATCAATGACCTCAAGGCCATGGTATCCACACATATGTTGTTGATGAAGTTTCCAACCCCTTTCGGCAATGGATACATCAGGGGAGATCAACTTAGTGCTCGATCATGTTACAACACTTCAGTTAAGCAACAACACCTGCATGTCCCCAAGGAGACCCTCTCTATACATAACCAGGTAGTAAAGACCAGTCCAGATGAAGCTAACTCGGATCTTCATGATGGCAACAGTCAACCCGACGACCCTCGAGATGACTCCTTCACCCAGCAAGCACAACCCGCTGAAGAGTTAGAGAATGTCTCTATCTCCAAAGACCATCCAGATCGCATGGTGAAGATTGGCACCACTTTGTCACCACCCCTTCGGTTGTCGCTGATCTCATTTTTACAAGAGAACGCCGAGGTCTTCGCTTGGTCATATAAAGATATGCCGGGCATCTCTCCTGATATCATCTGTCACCACTTGAGTATTGATCCCAAGACCAAACCAGTAAAACAGAAGCGAAGATCTTATGATGTTGAGCGATACGAGGCGATGAAAGCAGAAGTTGAAAAACTCAAGGACATAGGCTTCGTCCGTGAAGTCAATTACCCAACATGGGTAGCAAATGTTGTCCTTGTTAAGAAAAACCCGACCAAGGAAAGTCTCCTGCTTCAAAAGGTCCTGTGGAGAATGTGTGTCGACTACACCGACCTAAACAAAGGATGCCCGAAGGATAGTTTCCCTCTTCCTCTCATTGATAGACTTATAGACTCTACGGCAGGGTGTGAGCTCTTGAGCTTCATGGACGCTTATTCAGGATACAACCAAATCCTCATGAACCCCTCAGACCAAGAACACACGGCTTTCACTACTGACAGGGGACTATATTGCTATAAAGTCATGCCTTTCGGCCTAAAGAATGCAGGAGCAACTTATCAGAGACTGGTCAATTCAATGTTCGCCGAACAGATTGGGAAGAACATGGAAGTTTACGTTGATGATATGCTAGTCAAGAGCAAACATGCTGACCAACACATCACCAACCTATCTGAAACTTTCACCATTCTAAAGAGGTATCGAATGAGGTTGAACCCCAATAAATGTGCCTTCGGCGTGGGTTCTGGCAAATTCTTAGGCTTCATGATTAGCCAACGAGGTATTGAAGCTAACCCCGAAAAGATCAAAGTAATCCTCGACATGAAAGAGCCAGTAACTTCAAAAGATATCCAAAGCCTTACTGGCAAGGTGGCAGCCTTAACCAGATTCATCTCTAAGGCCACATACAGTTGTGCTCTTTTCTTCAAAGCACTCAAGGGAAATAAAAAGTACATTACATGGACGGAGGAATGTGCCAAGGCATTCAGGAACCTCAAAGAGTACATGAGTAAAGCTCATCTGCTCTCCAAACCAGAAGTTGGTGACACTCTCATTATCTATCTATCGGTTTCGGCTTCAACAGTCAGTTCTATTCTTTTTCGAAAGGACAGTGGGGTTGAAAGACCCGTCTACTACGCTAGCAAGGCCCTACAAGATGCAGAGACACGATACTCTAACATTGAGAAATTAGCTCTAGCATTGGTCATATCTGCACGAAAACTTCGCCCTTATTTCCAAGCACACGCTATCATCGTGCTTACCAATCCCCCTCTTCGACAGATACTCCAGAGTCCTGACCCGTCTGGGCGAATGATCAAATGGGTGATAGCATTGGGTGAGTTTGACATCTCCTACCAACCAAAACCAGCCGAAAAAGGTCAAGCAGTAGTAGATTTCATCGCCGACTTCACATATCCTGTTGACATTGCTTCTACACCTGAAGCAGTAGCTTTATTACCATCGGAAGCTCAGAAGATAGAATCAACAACCCCAGCATGGAGTCTGTATGTTGATGGCTCATCCAACCAACAGGGCTGCGGAGCAGGATTAGTCCTCACTACCCCCGACAAAGTGGCGATGGAATACGCTATTCGTTTCAAATTTAAGGCATCGAACAACGAGGCCGAATACGAAGCCCTTCTAGCAGGCTTACGTTTGGCCAAGCACCTCGGGGTTAAACGAATTGATATCTTGAGTGACTCCCAATTAGTGGTCAACCAAGTCACGAACAACTTTGATGCTAAGGATAGCTTCATGGCAGCATATCTTGCGCAAACGCGACTTTTGCTCAAGCACTTCCACTACCAGATCACCCAAGTTCCTCGAGCGGCAAACAGTCATGCAGACGCTTTGGCTCGCCTCGCCTCGGCAGTGGAAGACAAGATTGGGAGAAAAATTCATGTCGAATTGTTGGCAGCACCAAGCATCATGGTCATGGAAGTGTGCAATTTACAACAAGGAGTTAGTTGGATCACCCCAATTTATAAATTCCTTGCTCATGGCACCCTCCCTATTGACAAAGTCCAAGCTAAGCAGATTCGATACAAGTCTGCCCGCTACCTGATCATTAATGACCAACTTTACAATCGCGGTTTTACCCTGCCATACCTAAGATGCCTTACACATGCGGAAGCGGAAATTGTCCTTCGGGAAATACATGAAGGAGTCTGCGGAGATCATGTTGGGTCTCGATCTCTAGCACACAAGGCTTTTTGCCAAGGATACTATTGGCCAACACTCCACCAAGATGCCATCAGAATATCTCGCTCATGTGATAAGTGTCAACGCTACGCAACTATCCCTCACTCCCCTCCCGAGCCGCTCACTCCTATGATCAGCCCTTGGCCCTTCGCCCAATGGGGACTTAATTTGATCGGCCCAATGCCTGCAGGGAAAGGCAAGGTCCGCTATGCAATCGTTGCAGTTGACTACTTCACAAAGTGGGCTGAAGTAGAACCCTTGGCAACCATTACTGAGGGAAAAATAGAGGACTTCGTATGGAAGAACATCCTCTGCAGATTCGGCATTCCCAATGCGATAGTCACGGACAATGGGCGGCAGTTCGACAACAAGAAGTTCAAGATGTTCTGCTCTAAGTTCAACATCAACTTATGTTTTGCCTCTCCAGCCCATCCCCAGTCTAATGGACAAGTCGAGGCCGTTAACAAAATAATCAAGCGCACTCTGAAAACTAGCTTGGACAAAGCTAAAGGTTGTTGGCCAGAATTCGTACCTCAAGTTCTTTGGTCATACCGCACTTCATATCGGACTTCCACAGGAGAAACTCCATTCTCACTTGCTTTTGGTACAGAAGCAGTTGTCCCGGTTGAGCTTGAGCAAGCAACATACCGAATCCAGAACTACATACAGAGTGAGAACGACAAGCAACTCACCCTCAACCTGGATCTAGTCGAGGAACACAGAAATCAGGCTCACCTGAGGAATGTCGCCTACAAGCAGCGCATCTCCAACTACTACGACTCAAGGGTCAAACCTCGCTCTTTCAAAGTGGGAGACTGGGTACTGAAGAAAAGATTACTCTGTGATAGAGTCCCGAGTGAAGGAACACTCAGTCCTAACTGGGACGGACCGTTCGAGGTCGTCGGCATCAGCCGCCCTGGCTCCTACAAGCTCAGAAGCTCCGACGGCAAGACCCTTGGCCATCCATGGAATGCTGACCACTTGAAGTACTATTACAAATAGACTCACATTGTACAAGTGTTAAGCTACAGCCGTTCGGCATCCTATGTAACAAAGACCATTTGGTATGAATTCAATAAAGAGGTGATTTAGCCAACTCGGCCATAAACTTTTTTCCATTCTGAGCAATGAAACACTCAAGTGTTGAAGCTTCAACGCAAATGTTTCCAATACAAAACAAAATCTAAGTATGTGTCAACAAGACTATACAAAGGATCTACATCATACATTCCAACACATTCATACATAAACATCATAAAGACTATACAAAGGATCTACGTCATACATTCCAACACATTCATACATAAACATCATACATTCCAACACATTCATACATAAACATCATACATTCCAACACATCCATACATAACCCAACTGTGCTTCGAAAGGGTTCAACACACTTTGTGTCATTCGACATTTGCCACAATGTGCCTCGACACCTTGCCCTTATTCTCACCAACTAGGTGATGAAGGAACTCACCTTCGTAACACCAACTAGGTGATGAAATGTACAACCCGTACTTTAATATTATTTGGAAACTTGCCACCCTTATCACCAATCAGGTGAAGAAGGAACTCATCTTCATGCCACCAACCAGGTGATGAAATGTACAACGCGTACTCTCCTTCATGCCACCAACCAGGTGATGAAATGTACAACGCGTACTCTCCTTCATGTCACCAACCAGGTGATGAAATGGGATGAAAGGTGATTAAGGAATTCACATTCGTACCACCAACCAAGTGATGAAAGCAACCTACCATTCATTCCATTAACCAGAAGACGAGTGGTACAACTTGTACATGTGAACTCCTAGCATTCACAAATAATCAAAAACCATCAAGCTTTACAACTCAACTAGGGGAGCACTTATGCCTAACAAGAGCTATAGTCACCAACAAAGTCTTATTGCAAGCCAACAATGGCTTCAGTGCATGGTATACGAAGATCAAGCTCTTCATTCCTCTTGCATCTGTTTCAGACATAGGGGGAACACAAAAGCTTCATCAATGGATGACAAATATCAATCTCAAAAGCTTCGCACTATGTTCATCAAGATAGTGCGAAGCACAATCAATTTATGGTGCCAACAAAAAGGGGGAACACAAAAGCTTCATCAATGGATGACAAATATCAATCTCAAAAGCTTCGCACTATGTTCATCAAGATAGTGCGAAGCACAATCAATTTATGGTGCCAACAAAAGCTTCATCAATGGAGGACAAATATCAATCTCCAAAGCTTCGCACTATGTTCATCAAGATAGTGCGAAGCACAATCAATTTATGGTGCCAACAAAGGCTTCATCAATGGAGGACAAATATCAATCTCAAAAGCTTCGCACTATGTTCATCAAGATAGTGCGAAGCACAATCAATTCATGATGCCAACCAAAGCTTCACCTATAAAGTTTCAACACCAAAGCTTCACCTATAAAGCTTCAACACCAAAGCTTCACCTATAAAGCTTCAACACCAAAGCTTCACCTATAAAGCTTCACCACCAAAGCTTCACCTATAAAGCTTCAACCCCAAAGCTTCACCTATAAAGCTTCAACACCAAAGCTTCACCTATAAAGCTTCAACCCCAAAGCTTCACCTACAATACAAAATTTCAACACCAAAACATATAAAAGCTTCACACACTCTTCATCAAGATAGTGTGAAGCAAAATCAATTCATGGTGCCCAACAAAGCTTCAACCTCAAAGCTTCACCTACAAAACTTCAACACGAAAGCTTCACTTACAAAGCTTTAAAAAAAAAAAATATATATATAATATATATATATTTTTTTTTTTTAAAGCTTTGTAAGTGAAGCTTTCGTGTTGAAGTTTTGTAGGTGAAGCTTTGAGGTTGAAGCTTTGTTGGGCACCATGAATTGATTTTGCTTCACACTATCTTGATGAAGATAGTGCAAAGCTTTTGAGATTGATATTTGACCTCCATTGATGAAGCTTTTGTTGGCACCATAAATTGATTATGCTTCGCACTATCTTGATGAACATAGTGCAAAGCCTTTGAGATTGATATTTGTCCTCCATTGATGAAGCTTTTGTTGGCACCATAAATTGATTATGCTTCGCACTATCTTGATGAACATAGTGCAAAGCCTTTGAGATTGATATTTGTCCTCCATTGATGAAGCTTTTGTTGGCACCATAAATTGATTATGCTTCGCACTATCTTGATGAACATAGTGCAAAGCCTTTGAGATTGATATTTGTCCTCCATTGATGAAGCTTTTGTTGGCACCATAAATTGATTATGCTTCGCACTATCTTGATGAACATAGTGCGAAGCTTTTGAGATTGATATTTTGTCCTCCATTGATGAAGCTTTTGTTGGCACCATAAATTGATTATGCTTCGCACTATCTTGATGAACATAGTGCGAAGCCTTTGAGATTGATATTGGTCCTCCATTGATGAAGCTTTTGTTGGCACCATAAATTGATTATGCTTCGCACTATCTTGATGAACATAGTGCGAAGCCTTTGAGATTGATATTGGTCCTCCATTGATGAAGCTTTTGTTGGCACCATAAATTGATTATGCTTCGCACTATCTTGATGAACATAGTGCGAAGCCTTTGAGATTGATATTGGTCCTCCATTGATGAAGCTTTTGTTGGCACCATAAATTGATTATGCTTCGCACTATCTTGATGAACATAGTGCGAAGCCTTTGAGATTGATATTGGTCCTCCATTGATGAAGCTTTTGTTGGCACCATAAATTGATTATGCTACACTAAGAGCCAGAGAGTCCTTAACAGCCAACTCATCAGACCGTTTAGAAAGTAGTCTGTTATCTTTGGGAGTGAGAAGGTTCCTGGCCACCACCGCAGTGGTCATATCATTCTTCATCACAGAATCCCCAACGGTAAGAGGACCAGTAGGGGATATGAAGGATGGGCGCCATATGTTATCTGGAGAAAGCATGGCTGCCTCTTCAGCAAGGTTCAAATCAAAACGACGGTCAGAGGGGCCAGACATTTTCAAAGGTGTTGAAGAGAGAAGAGGTCAGACAAATCAAGATCTTAAAAGTGCAAGAAGGGAGCTTCTACTAGTGGAGATTCAAGTGTGATGTGGAACTTAATGCCAGCCTCTATAAAAATCTGCACTCGACGGAGCTTCAGAAATCGAAGAGACGTTTGCTTTCTTAAAAGCTGGGCTGCTCAAAGACCACGAGGGCCGATCTCAGAAATCGAAGAGGCGCTTGCTTTCTCAAAAGCTGGGCTACTCAAAGATCACGAGGGCTGATCTCAGAAATCGAAGAAGCACCGGCTTTTTCAGCCTCGTCAGCACCTGTCACATGCACACTCAGTTTTGCGGAAATTACGGGCAATCTGTCGAAGATTTCTGGTAAAGTAGAAAGCACGTGAATCTTACTGTTCAATCACCACTCTCCACACGCACCATCAACTCCTCGGGTACCACATATAATTTTTCCAAAGATCTCTGACAAAGTTTAGGCACGAGAATTTCGAAGTTCTAGCTACCCTACTATTACCCACAAGGGTAAAGGAACAGCACCACTGCTTGACAACTGGAAAGTCCCTATGTGTGTCGACCTTCGTGTTCCGTGGAAAGACAGACTGGCAAGAACTTCCAACCTTTACTCACATTCGAGAAAAGACTCCCAACATAATTACTTTCTCAAAAACTGAAACGGCCCTGCTCTCCGAATCTCGAGGGCCAGACTCCCAACGGGATTACTTTCTTGAAAACCGAATAGGCACAGCTCTCAGAACTTCGAGAACCAGATCTCCTTAGATAAAGCTCGTCTGTAATCTTCACACGCAACATCAGCTTTCCAGATACCACACACCACTTTTTCAAAGTGCTCTGACAAAGTTAAAACACGTGAAGCTGGCAGCTCCCACTACATTGCTGTGACCAAGAAGGGTAAAGGAATAGCATTACTACTTGCTATTGGGAAATCCCTATATACGTCGACCTCCCTCCTCTAATGACAGGCAAACCTGCAAAAATGCTTAACTCTTTCTCGCATTCGAGAATGCACCCTCAACATAACTTCTCGAAATACTCAGTTTTATTTCCCCCCGATAATACCTCAGCAAACAAGCCACACCAAGAACAAGAGTCTCTCATATCATCAAGGTTGAAAGCAAGAGTATCCCATATCATGCTTTCTCCTTGTCCTTGTCTTTGTCCTTGTCCACACCTGCAGGACAAGGAGAAAGAGAGCAATCAGTCGGAACTTGAAATCAAACCTCCAATCTGGAACTGACTACCTGAGACCTTTGCCTGGTTGCTTACTCAACATTGCTCTCGAGTACTCATCCTCAACTGTTGTCAAGGTCACGAATTCCACCGACAAATACCTCATGACAGTTGATCAGATATTGGCTCTTCACACTGAAGCTGCCAAGCGTGGATGAGTCACTATGAAGGAATGTTCTGAAGGACCATTTAAATGCAAAGGTTGCACACCACTTCTGCCATGCAAAAGATTGAAGCAGAAGGTTCAACGGTGAGCTGAAACAGATCACTACAGCACGACACCTTTCCATACCACATTCACTATTCCGTCAACAGCAAAAGTATCCCATATCATCAAGGTCGAATGTACTCTAGATTTGATGGACTTGTTTTGACCCTCAAATTCTTGAGTCGGCCTTATACTCTGGAGGGAACCAGAAAACCCTCCAGCACAGTGCAAGAATAAGCCTGTGGAAAGTTACTTCTTCAAAAGCAAAAGTATCTCATATCATCTCTTATCCATTTGCTTCTCCTTATCCTGGCAGTTGAATGAGAGACAAGGAGAAGGAGAACAATCAACCGGAAGCCGAAGTCGAACCTCCGATCCTGGGTTGCTTGCTTGGAAGTTTGACTGCTTACCTTGTCTGTCACCTTTTTCGGCAGATCTCCTAGCTTGACGACTTGGGGGACTCCTACTATAGGGTTTGTATCGCACTTGACCAAGCCCGAAACTACAAGTAAGCTTCAAGTGAAATTGATACATTACCTTGTGCATCTCCATCGGTTAATGGCACCACCCCTGAATGGAGGAAGCGTACTTCCAGAGAAGATGCCACATCTGCCTATGAGAAAGATAAGGCAAGTGAAGACGATACCACACCTCGGTACTTAGAAGTTTCGTGATTACTCAGCGGCTTGGATCTTGCAAGTCCCCCACCGAGGAGCCTCCCTCACTCGGGAACTTAGGGGAGCACTTGTAGACATTGAAATTTCGGTGGCATAAATGTTAGCCATTGCATTGAGATTGCATTTGTAAACATTGAAATGTTAGTGAAATAAATGTTGACCATTGTGTTAAAATTACAACCAACATCCATCCAAATTCACCTACAACAATCCATCCAAATTCACCTACAACCTCCACCCAAATTCACCTACAACAATCCACCAATTCACCTACAACATCCACCAAAACAAATGGATGGTGGTGATTCATTCTCAAAGCCTATAAATAGGCCTCTCCATCAAAGGATCAAGAGGAGGATTTTTACACACACTTTCTCTACTCCCAAATTGGAAGAGAATTCACACCACACTAAAGCCTTGAAGCCTCGAAACTTTTTCATTTTGATTTTGCTGCCCCTGCACTAAAGAGGTTAGTAATTGAAAATTTTGATCACTATCCGTGGACATACTTGAATTTGATTGGAATTGTTGTAGGGGAAGCTGTGGTGGCTGCATAGGTCTTGAATGGAACTCCTATTCTTGCTACCAATATCCATCTTGTTGGAATTGTTGAGGTTCTAAGTAATCTGAATAATCTCTCCAATTCGAATTGTAAGCGGTGGAAAACATGTTGTCCCATGATTGGCTATGGCCTTGATAACCCCAAGCATCTTCATTCGTAGCAAATTGAGAATATTGCTGAGTTGGATATCCTTACCCATAGGACATACCACATGTAAGGACACTTTGCATTGTGGTCATTTCGGCATATTGTGACAATTGAGAAGTAAGTTCCGCCAATTGAGCTTGAATGGTAGCAAAATCCATGTCTTACTTCTCTAGTACCTGAAATCAAGGAAACAAAACTAAATCAAATATCAAAAGTAAAAAAAAAAAAAAACAGAAACAAAGTCAGTAACTAAAAACAAAAGACACGAAAATAAACAAAAAGAAATAACAAGGGATTAGCAAAGTTGATGCAAAAATTAACTTAACACACAAATTTAACCCTCTTTTGACAATTGTAGTATAAGTATAAGTAGGGATAGTTCTGGAACGAGGATTAGGAGTGCTTGCTAATAACCTCTAAACTGACTTAAAAACATAAAACTAAATTTAAAAACACTTAACAAGACTCACAAGACTCAAAGCAAACTTAAAATACTCAAAACAACTTAAAACAACCAAATAACTTAAACTAGACACTAGGAATGACTTTGGATGAAAATTGACTTTTACTTGAATCAAAACATTTAAAAACACAAATTAAAACAGATTCTAACTACTTAGACACAGTAAAGTAAAGGGGGAGTGAGTTTTGGACGAAGTTGAAACAAACAAACAAGTATGAAAAACTAGACAGATTGTAAAATAAGATTGAGAAATAAGATGATGGATGGGATAGCTAGAGGCTTCTTCTCCACACATGATATGTATGCAAACAACTCGATTTCCAGTTACTCCTTCATTGAATTATGAACGACAATGCTCCAAATTAACCGTGACATCACTAGTTAACTCTCAGATTTTCCTTGTTTTATTGGATTGGATGACATCATTTGACAACCCAAAACATTCTTCTAAAGTTCCCTACATGACATCATAATAGAGATACAATCAAAGATCATTACGTTTAATGAAAATCATAAGCATTGACAAAACACTTGCAACTATGACATCATGCCACTCATGCTAGGAATTGAACTTCACGAGATCGTTTATAACCGACCTCCACTACATGTGAATATAAGTTTGTAACGATTATGTGAAACTTCCTTATATTCTAGCAACAGATTTATGCATGCCAATTAAGTGTCGACCTTTAATTAACAAATACAAATAAGTTATCAATCAAATAGTTAAGCCAATTGCATTCACGATTCAAGAGTTCATAACTGGAATTTATCAAATTATATTGCACACATAATCATGGCTTTGAAATCACCCCTAGCCAAGAGGGATTTAGCCACTCATATTTACAACAAAACGAAAGGAAATGAATTTAAACATTAGAAACAAAAGAACGAAAACACCTAAACGCTCAAACGATCCAAGTTGGACAGCAAGCATGTCCAAGCACTTTCCTTCCCTCCCTTTGCTACGGCAGAAGGTGTTGGTGAGTGTTTGAAGGTTTGTTTGTATGGAGGAATGGATGTGAAGATGAATGGATGTGTTTGGATAAAGGTTGTGTTGAAATGGGAGTGAATGATCTAACCAAGTATGAACTCCATTTATGTTACACAAACTTCCTTTTATAGAGGAAGTGCAAGGCAAAGCATGGGTAAAATAGAGTGGTGTTGAAATGATTGAAAGGTGAAAGTGAAGTAATGATGCAAAGCATGGGTAAAATGGAGTGGTGTTGGAATGATTCAAAGGTGAAAGTGAAGTAATGATGCAAAGCATGGGTAAAATGGAGTGGCGTTGAAATGATTGAAAGGTGAAAATGAAGTAATGATGCAAAGCATGGGTAAAATGGAGTGGTGTTGAAATGATTGAAAGGTGAAAGTGAATTGAGGATTGAAAAGCATGGGTAAAATGGAGTGGTGTTGAAATGATTCAAAGGTGAAAGTGAATTGATGATTGATGCAAGAATTAAACATGGATGGAGTGCATGGCAAAGTTTTGTTATGGTACAAGGAACCCTTAATTTGTGTCCTAAAATGCATGTGAAACCTTCAATGTTGCTAGAACTTAGGGACATTTAGGATTTAGGAAAGATCGAACCAAAATAGGAAACCTTGGCTTAACTTTCCTATTTCAAGTAGGAATCCTCATCTTTAGGTCTTCAATTTCATCAATTCCTTTAGTTCCAAGCATGTGATATTTATTCCAAGCCCAAAATTGCTCTAAAAGGCTTCAAAATGCATATTTTTGCATACTTTGTCCTTAAAACCTGAAATTGCACAAAAATGACTTTAAACACTAAAACAACTAAGGAATAACAACATAAATGCATGAGAACAAGCTAACTCAGTCGCATAAATATGCTCCTATCCGTAAGTGAGATTGAAATAATAAGCTACATGCAACAGTGAGTATGTGCCTATGCTTACGTTTGACAACCCCATTTTGTTGCGGGGTATAGACACATGTGCGTTGATATTCAATGTCGTTGGTTTGGAAAAAAAACTTTCATGGACAAAAATTCAAACCCATTGTCGACTCGTATGGCTTTGATTTTGGCATGAAATTGAGTATGAGCAAAGGTAATGAATGATTTTAAAAGGCCTTGAGTTTCAGATTTATATTTCATAAAAAATATCCATGTGCATCTAGTAAAATCATCCACAATGGTGAGAAAGAATCGAGCTCCTAAATGCGTGGGAATTTTATGAGGTCCCCAAATATCACAATGAAGTAAATCAAATGGATTATGAGTGGATATAAAACTTGAAGGAAACGGAAGTCTAGTTTGTTTGGCTATGGGACAAACGTTACAATTATTATCAAAAGAAATACTATTCGAGAATAATGAGGGAAATACTAATTTAAGGCTAGTAGGCGAAGGATGGCCAAGTCTCATATGCCATAAATTGGTGGAGTGGGAAACTTGACAGGAGATGGGCGTCCGTTGCAACGACGACATGTAATAAAGACCATCACGTTGCTTACCCGATCCAATCATCTTCCCCGTAGCCAAGTCCTGCAAGACACAAACGGTGGGAAACAAAATGGCACAACAGTTTAGAGAATCAGTGACTTGACTAGCAGACATGAGATTTAAGTGAAAAGAAGGAACACATAAAACATTATCTAATGTGATATCGGAATTGAACGGTATGGTGCTGGCGGAAGTGATTGTGGCTGAAGAGCTAGTGGGTAATTTAACAGTAGATATGGGTGAAGGTTTGGTTTTAGTGAAAAGTGAGGAGTCTGAGGTGATGTGATTGGTGGCCCCGTTATCCAAAATCCAAGCCTTTGTAAATATGGAATTAACAGAAGCAACAGTAAAAGGGCACAGACCTGCAGTGTTTACATAAGCACTATTGTTACCAGGAGCATGGTTTAAATTTATCATGGATACAACGTGGGCCAATTGTTGAAGCTGTTCTGTTGAAAGCCCTTGCAGAGCATTTGATTGAGACATGTGTGGTTGAGAAGGGGCAACTGCTGTAGTGGTAGCAAGATGAGGACCATGTGCTGCGTTGGCATCAAGAGAAGAGGACGTAGCAGTTGCATCACTTGTTGATGTATTTCTTCTCTTGGTTTCCCCCATGACTAGAGCCATTGGTCCCATTTTTTATTCGGCATCTGTCTTTAGTGTGGCCTCTTTTGTCACAAAACTTGCAATAATATTTTCGAGTCCTACAATTTTCAATTGTGTGCCCATCTTTATCACAGTATTCGCAGTGAAGATTCTTGAAATTGTCAGAGGTATGGTTCGATTGACTTTGGAATACAGCAGTGATTGAGAAATTTTCGGTTGGTCCCGATGTCATTTGTCGTTGTGTTTCATCTTGAATGACAAGTGAATATGCTTGACGAACTTTAGGCAATGGTGTCATCATAAGGATATTGTTGCGAACTCCATTATAGACATCATTGAGACCCATAAGAAATTGCATCATTTGATCTTCTTCTATTTGCTCATTATGTGCCTTTGTCTGATCATAGATAAGAAGAGGTCGATATGTCTCCAATTCATCTCAAAGGCCTTTAAGTTTTGTAAAATAAGCCGAGACTGTCATGGAGCCTTGTGAGAGAGATGCGATTGACTTCTAAATTTGATAGATTGTTGATGCATTCTTCTGTGAAAATTGATCTTTGAAATCTTCCAACACTTTTTGGGCACTTTTGGCATGAACAACTCCTTTAGATAAATCGGATTCGACTGATTGAGCAAGCCATGACAAAATCATACTGTTGCATTGATTCCAGATAGCATATTCTTTTGGTTGGTCTGTTGTTGAGGGAGGCTGAATGGAGCCATCAATGAAGCCAATTTTGTTCTTGGCTATGAGAGCATGTATCATGGATTTACTCCAATATGGATAATTGGGTCCATTCAATTTTTCTGAAACGATCATATGACCGGGGTTATCTGAATGGTGGACGTAGTATGGACTTGATGAATCCATGTTGATATTGCTATTATTTTGATTTTTTTGTGGTGATGGTTGAGCAAGTGTGTCTGACATGATGTTTGGAAATAGGATGAGAGTTGAAAACGTGGGCAATCAGGCACCAAAACTTTATGCTCTGATACCATGTTGAAATGACTGAACACTGAAAAGGCTATGAGAATGGCAGATTGAATGCCTTGTTTATTACATTGTTGTACAATATAAATACATCACAAGTCAACTATTCAACCCTACATTAAAGGGTATGGAACAGTGAACCATATTTAGTGGAATTTGACTCAAACCTATTTAGGAAAATATAATACAAGATATTTACATATAATACCGTATAATATTTCCTAATAAATCTAGAGAGAGAAAGAGAAGAGAGAAGCTCGGCAAAACCAAAATCCAACAAGGGAGTGCGCTTGAATGCAACGCACTAGGTGAGCTTGGAAATTGTACGCAGGAACGTGAACTTTCGCAAGGGGAGGTTGATGGGCTTAAATACCAGTGACATCGTTATACTTCGAGCATCTTTCGGTTCTCGATCCTTCCAGATTATGCCACGTTGGCAATTTCACATTTGGATTTTTCCCAATAAGTGTGCTGTGTTCTCGTCATCTTAATGAATTTATGAAGCATTCTCTTTAATGGATCAGGATCCTCTACTGAGCAGGTGGAGAGGATCCTCCTGACCAGATCCATCGGGCCGTTCATTTTTTATCTAACGGTTATAATTATTATAATTTTTAGAAGGACCCCCTATTTGTAATCGTTGGATAAAAAATGAACGGCCCGATGGGCCTAGTCAGGAGGATCCTCTCCATCTGCTCAAGAGAGGATCCTGGTCCCTCTTTAATAAAATTATGTTGTCGATGATTGTGTTTGAGAATAATTCTTAACCACACATTTAGGTGAAAATTATTCCAATCAATGATTCATATTTATTGGCAAAAAAGAACAAAATTGTTATACGTGCTCTAAAATTTAGTTATTCTATTCAATGTAACCACCACTCGGTGGTCTGCGTTGAAATTCATACTCGTATTTCATACGGTATATTTTAGGTTTGTTTATTAGCACTTGTAAATTAAACAGTAGTTAGAAAAGGTTGAAATGCCTAAGTATGGTGGCTAATAAAAACTGAAATGTCTCAATGAATCTTTCGAGCCTCTAAAAAAATGAACTGCCGTGTTTTTGAGAGGATCGGTTGGAAAAAATTGTTGGTTTTCATGTTTCCATAACAAAGCCAAATCTAGCAGTTGAGTCGTCATTGTTTTTATTTTAGTGGAAATTTCTATACAAATATATGTGGATTTATATATGGTGCCATGTAAGAATTCCAACACCATTGGCATGGGTGATAACTTACGTATCCAAAATTAATGGTTTTGCTTTATTTTTTTTAAAGATTTTAATTTTACTTTCTTGTTATGGAGAACCTTTTTTTGAGTGATTTGATGCCATTTCCGACAGTGGCAACTATTTCGCCATTGCGATAAGGAAAAGTTTTTTTTTTCTTTTTTTTTTTGTTTTGTTTTATTTTTTTTTAAAAGAAGTACGATATTCATTGCAAAACAAATTGAACACATACAAACTGAGAATATTGTGCATTATGAGCTTCGATAAAATCTTGCCAGAGCTTTCAACCTGATCGAAGGGAAAAGAGTGTTCCGCACGACAAGAGAACTTATCCTCAAATAACAATACATCAAAATTACAAGCTTTCTTCCTAGTAAAAATCCCTAATCAAATCAGGTGGGCCTTCAAACCATTAAAACGACTAATTACTACCTACACCCATTCGAGCAAGACGATGTGCCGCAAAATTACCACTCCTCTGCACATGGTTCAACAACAGCTGAGGAAATGACTTAAGTAAATAAGGAAGATCATTTATTGTAGGGCCCAACAAAGAGCAATCTTCATCCTGTCCGTTCATGGCAGCCAATGCCAAACTTGAGTCACCTTCAAAAATTATACCCGCACCATTTGGGCGGAAATCCTGTGCTTAGACTAGAGCTTGACAAGTAGCAAGCAACTCCACATGGAATGCCAAGCTTATCCCATCACTTGAACCTGCTGCTGCTGCTGCTATGAAATGGTCTCCATGATTGCACAACACCACACCAAAACCACCCATCAACTGTTTTTTAATCTATGCTCCATCAATGTTACACTTCACCCAGCCAAGCTTAAGCTTACTCCATCACTGGGTAGGACTGTTGGCCTTCTTCAAACCCGACTTGTGCCACTTTTGATATTCCTACAACCAACTCTCCTATCGGACCACCAACTCCTGTGGCGACATCCTAGCCCCATTCCAAACGACATCATTCCTGTTCTTCCACAACGTCCATGAAATCATCAAACATAGCTCAAACACCAAGGACAAAGAGTAAAGAGCAATGGATAATAACCATTGCATGAACTGATGGCCACTACCATCCTCAAATCTGAACCCCAGGCCACCAAACCAAGCAGCCTTTGCGAAGCTGCACTCCCTCAACACATGTTTTGTTGACTCCCAAAACGAACCATAAAGCACACAAAAATTATCCACAATCACTTTCCGCTTAATAAGGTTCGATCTTGTGGGTAGTGCCTCCATACATACCCTCCAGATACAAATCTTAACCTTGCTTGGTACACAGGCATTCCACAACTTCCTCCACAATTTAACTCGTCCATCATCAGAAATTGAAGCAGAGAAGCTCGCACCAACCCCTACAGCAGAGATTATTACCCGAGCCACATGGTAGGCGCTTCTCACAGAAAACTTCCCATGCCTTTCATAATTCCAAGTTCTGCGATCTGGTACTGTTTGTAAACTTAACGGAAGACATACGATTTGCTCCACCTCATTTGGAAAGAACAAATCTTGAAGCAACCCAATGTTCCATTGCCTCAATTCTGCAACTATGAGCTTATCCACTGTGGCCTTCGCGTCCTAGTTCTCCGGTACCAAACTCAACACTCTAAAATATGATTCCCTTGGTAGCCAATTATGTTGCCAAATTTTAATATCATTCCCATCTCCCACCTACCACCGAGAGCATTTGTTAATCACTGGCCTCGCATCCACAATACTCCTCCATACATACAAACCATTAGCATTAGTCGGGCACTAAAAAAATCCGTGTTCAGGAAATAACGTGCTTTGAAGACACAATATGCGGGGGAATCTAGTTGCTGAATAAACCTCCAAGCTTGTTTCGCCAATAGGGCAAGATTAAAAACGTAGAAATCTTTGAACCCCAAGCCCTTCTGAAACTTAGGCTTGCACAATTGTCGCCAATTTAGCCAATGACTTTTCTGCTTACCAGGATCGCCACTCCACCAAAACCTTGCAACCATCACATTTAATTCTTCACAGAAAAACTTGGGCAATAGAAAATAATTCATGGAATACATAGGTAGCGTTTGAGCCACAGTCTTCACTAACATCTCTCGCCCTGCGCAATTCAAGAAGCCACCCCGCCAACTCTGCAGTTTTTTCCACAATCGATTCTTGACATACAAGAAAGTGTCCTTCTTCGACCTTCTAATTAGAACCGGTAAACCCAAGTATCTATCATGAAACTTTACTCTCTTCACTCCCAAGCAATCGGCAAGAAGTTGCTTATCAAAAGTGGATAGATTTTGCTAAAAGAAACACAACTCTTCTCAAAATTCACCGCTTAACCTAATGCTAATTCATACATCTGCAAAATGTGCTTGATACTCTGACATTCCTATAAAGTACCCTTAGCGAACAAAAAACTATCATTCGTAAAAAAAAAAATGATAAATACTCGGAGCTTGTCAACATATCTTGATACCCTGCAGAACTCCTTCAGCTTCCGCCTTCGTAAGGAGAGCCAATAAGCCCTCGGCACACTTGACATATAAATAAGGGGAAATTGGATCCCCTTGTCGAACTCCCCTTCCAGGTTGCACATACCTAACTGGCTCACCATTCAACTTTAAGGAATAGGTCACTGTGGAAACACGTTGGATTATCTTATGGATCCAACTCTAAGAGAAACCTATACGTCTCATGATAGCCTCCAAGAACTTCCACTCAAGTCTATCATAAGCCTTACTGATATCCAGCTTCAAAGCCATAAGCCCATTCAACCTTGATGATCGTTTATGCATATAATGGGCAACCTCCGTTGCTACCAAATAATTATCTGATATCAACCTTCTTGGAATGAAAGTACTCTGAGTAGGCGAAATAATCTAAGGGGGAATGAGCTTCAATCTATTTGCTAGAACTTTCGCCAATATTTATACAATACATTACATAGACTGATAGGGTGCAACTGTGTCATCTTAGTTGCCTCATTTACTTTGGGAATCCGTGTAACATGTGTATAGTTAATCTTACGTAGAATATGCCTGAAAACACCATCTCATGAATACCTTTACAAACATCAGGCCCAACAATCCCCCAATGTTTCAGATGACATACCATCAGGGCCAGGAGCCTTTATAGGATGCATTTGAAAGACTGCTCTCTTAACCTCCTCATCCGTGATTGGCCTCTCAAGACCGATGTTCATCTCATCCGTTATCGAAGATGTAACATTATCTAGAATGTTTTCAAAATCAGTAACCACATTTAAAGTAAACAAAGTGGTGAAATAAGAAACCACCACCCTTTCCATTCCCCCTCTCCCGCGGTCCTCATACCATGTTCCATAAGCCCACGCAACCAGTTAGGCTTTTGCCTTCTATTGGCTTTTTGGTGGAAATATTTAGTGTTGCGGTCACCAAGTCGGATCCGATTATCCTTTGCTTTCTGACACAAGAAAGTCTCCTCTTGCTCCAACAAAAAATTCAATCTACCAATAAGAGCCTTCTTCTATTCAATCGACTCTTCAGTGAAAGATTGACCCAACAGGCTAGTAAGTTTGTCTTTGACTTCCTTAATTTCTCGCGGCCCCGTCTTGGCATTACTGCGAACCTAATTAGACAACATCATCCTTGTTAACTTGATTTTCTCCGTAACCTGGTATATTGGCGAGTCATCGATATTGACCTCCCACCTATTCTGTACCACCTCAGTGCACCCCTCTTGCATGTTCCAAACCTCCTCGTAACGAAACTGCTTCTTACCTCGTTTTATATTGCTTCCCTCCCAAGTTAATAAGATTGGAACGTGGTCTGGGGATGTTTTATTCAAGTGTTGCATCCTAAACCGTGGAAATAGACCAATCCACTCCTGAGAGGCCACAACACGTTCAAGACGCATTTTGATACCACCTTTTTTCATTGTGAACCAAGTGTACATATTCGTGGAATATTCTAGGTTAATGAATCGACATTTCTCCACAATGTGTCTAAAGCCCTCCATTTGTTGATTACTCTTAATATTTCCACCTTCCTGCTCGTTAGCTTGGAGAATCTCATTAAAATCTCTGATACAGTGCCACAGGTGAGCCACATTCCCACACAAAGTATCAAGTAACTGCCACAACTTTGAACGGTCAGTAACAGCCGGATAACCATAAAATCCAGTCAATCTCCAGTACTGTACATCGCCAGGCACACCTACATCAAAATCTACATGGTTCTGAAAATAGAACCTAAGATTCAAGTTTAGTTCTTCTTTCCACATAACACATAACCTTCCCAGGCTACCTCTGCTATCCACTGTGAAACTTCGATCAAAATTCAATTTCAACCGTAGTCGTTTAATATGACGAGCATTGCTTTTGGTCTCGCATAGAAAGACTACCATGGGATCTTTATTGAGGATTAGACGTTGAAGTGCACAAACTGCACGGAGGTTCCTAAGCCCCTGACAATTCCAACTCAAACGACTCATTATGTCCGCCGGGTTGATCTCCGTTAACCTCCGCTGATAAATTTAAAGTCTTTATGTTGTTCATGATTCTTCTACGTCCTCTCAATGGTGCTTCTATATCCAGTCATTCTTGTATAAGCCGCTTCCTAAGCTCCGGTAATGGCAAACCTTTGCCATCTGAGAGTTGGACAGAGAATATCCTATTGATAGTCCACCATTTCTTCTGCCTCTTCATAGTTTCTTCTTTCTGTTCTATTGTAGATGCTCAATAATTGGCATAAGATTGAAGGGATCCAAACCCGTTTCAAAATTCCCAACCACTCGGGGCCCAAAGACTTCCACCGAAACTCTGATTGGGAATCACTTTGAGGCTCACAAAGGTCCACCTCATTGACTAATACAACATCGAGTGGCCCAGAGAACACTTGAAGAGTTTGATTTGGGGACATGTCCTCACTAACCGGTGGCACATCATTCAAATCAAAGCCAAATAATCGCACCCCGCCAAAATTAACAGAATTATCCCCATTATTATCCACCTAAAGAGCTGTAACCTAGAAGCCTCCTGAAACAGAACAATTGCTCGGGAATCAATTAGCATATCCTTTGGTTCCATAACAGCATTCAAATCAGGCAAAATAATTGCACCATTAAGGCTCCTGATTTCTCGCTTTATCCCCTGATCGTTTCAAACCGACACCTCAATTCCGTTCGCCACCTTACCCTCCGTTGCTGTCCCTAAAGGCCGGCCCACGATTGACACAACATCTTTTTCCTCCTCAACATCCATTGGAACTTTCATAGACCACCTTGGTGAGGGACTCAGACCAAAATGTATGCCCTGTGGTCTACGATAATTAGCATCAAGTACATCATTCTGGAACCACCGACCATGGGGTTTTGAGAGATCATCATCATTCTTCCCCTTATATAGCTCACACTAGTCTTCCATATGCCTAATTAAACCGCATAAGAAACATGTAATTGGAATCTTTTCATATCAAAGATCAATACTCACCATGGACCCCTTAATAGGGCTGGGTTCGGTTCTTATCGGTTCGGTTTTTTGCCAAAACCGAAACCAAATCGAAATTTCGGTTCGGTCCAAATTTTTTTCGGTTTTTTTTTGTTCAATTTTTTTTTCGGTTCGGTTTTTTCAGTTCGGTTTCGGTTTTTTTTCGGTTTTTTTTTTTTTTTTTTTCCTCCAAAAAATGCAAAACAAGCACAACATAATATAGAAATAGAAAATATGACATGTTTCCATCTCTACGTATATAAAGTCTCATAAAACTAAAAGTCTCATAAAACTTAAAGTCCAACTAGAAATAGAATCAATCATCAATCAAGTTTAAGTCTTCAAAAAGTCCAAATTAAACATCAAAGTTTAAGTCTTCAAAAAGTCCAAATTAAACATAACAAAGTCCAAGATATATTGGCACTTATGCACCGTATTTTTAGGCTGAATATATAACTTATGAAAAGAAAAAATCAAAGTCTGAGATAGAAGGCCATTTTGTAAGAGGTATTCACCCCATTTTTAGCCGGCTATTTGGCTCAGGGTGCAGTAGACATAAACAAAACGAAGCCACTTTCAGCCATTTCAGCAGCAATTGAGGAGGAAGAACTCGATGTCTAAGACTAGTCATTGTCCTGCTTTTTTCTTCTCTTGAGCTGAATGGACAGACACAGAATAACTGGTCACAAGCACAACCACGTTAGTCCACAAAAACAAAAACAAAAACAAAACTCCGAACAAAATCATCTTTTACCATTTATATAAAACGATAATTGAATGCAACTAACTGGTCTGCTTTAGCAGCATCCGTAAACAGATAAAGAAATCCTTGGTGATGCTCAAGTATGCCATGTGCTATACCATTATATTCCCAAACTAAGTTCACCCCAGACAATGGATTAGCTGCATTTATCAAAAACACCTAAAATGAGGTCACAATTACAAATTACCATATCTCTTTTTTTAATTTATTATTAGTGGAGAGTTTCGAACCAGGTACACCCTACCAAGGAGAATATTGGACCACATGCAAAAATCGATGCTTTAGCCAATTCCTATTACAGAGTCATCTTCAAAAGTATGCCTTGGAACTTGGAAGACATGGTGGAGAAGGTATACACTGTCACAAAATGGAAATCTTTAGTGTGTTGAAAGTTAACATAAACTTCCTCATCCGGTTCTTCTAGAATCAAAACATCATCATCAGTTGATCCAATCGCGCTACAATATATCTTGATTGACCAAATAGGCTAGAATTACCAACATTTCACTCCGGTATAACAGAATAACATGCATAAACAGTAAAATTTCGCATAATACTAGCCTATATGGCCTCCTGTTTTCGTAATAGAGAGTAACAAACTTCGACGTAAGGGTTTCGTAATATAGATCATAACACGAATACGCAGAAACATCCCTTGAACATCTCCGTTTCTACTTTGATCAGTAAGCAGATGTTCGCCTATCTGATTCCCAATAAATTTCCTCATATGCCACGACATGTATGCCAAGGGCAAACCCTTAACTTCGATCCAAAATTCCTGAGTATGAAGAGCAATTTGAACAGGATGAGCGAAAGTATTGGTCTCTGCCAGAACCAATAACGCTCCATTATACAACCAATGACCACCCTTCAGCACCATCGCTCTTTCCCGATTTTATCAAAGCCAAATGAAAACCAATCATCATCCAACTCTACATTGGCCTTAGGGCGCCAAAGATGCATCATACGACACTTGAACCTTTCTTTGCTAATCGGCTTTCAGGACAACACTTTCCTAACTAGAAAAGCCTTAGTCATTTTGAATAGAGAGCCTTCCTTGTCATCTATCACCACCACCCTCTGCTCCTCTGTTGCAAGCACTAACCACGTAGCAAAATTCTCAACCATGTCGTCCATAATCCTCTGCACACTTCACACGCACCAGTTAAAAAGCCAACGACACTTCTCCCTAACCAACTGGAAAGATCGGATCAACATCCACAACAGTATATGCCACAAATTAATCAGAAATAACCACGAATCCCATAAATTGGATTGACTTCGATGCTGCCGTAGTAATAAGAAACTATCGTCGCTCTGTTCTTTTGGAACAATTAATTAACAACATATAATACAGGGACAATGCTTGTGTTCTCCTTATTAGTAAATGTACTTGTCCTCTCATTTACGATTTATAAATATTATAGTTTGAACATTATACTCGAAATTGTTCTACAATTTTAGTAACAAGTAGCATCCGCATGATGAACCATTTAATTGTTTTATATATATAAATGACTAAAAGATTTCGAAATGAATAATTTTTTGCATAAATGATCTTTAGATAAAGGTAAAGAGAATGAATGATTCCAATTATTATGTTTGTACATTAAAAATATGTTAACTGTCAGTAGGAGGATAAGCAGTTCACTCATGATGGGAACACAAGCATTATAATGCAATATAGTGCTTTTAAATCAACTTGATTAGATTTGGAACACCAAGTGTTAGAATTTTAATTGAGTATTTCAAAATACAACTCATAAGCCAAAGCTTCATTAGTGATGTAAATATCATTCTTAATGATTTCTTTTAAATCTCAATTTTAGTTTTGTTTGCAAACCAAAACTAATACGCTAAGGAGGCGTTTGTTTGGCTTCATTAGAATTCATTGAACTGGACTGACTTACCTGTCTGTGTTTGGTGCGAGAAGGGATTGGGTTTAATGAGACTAAGTCGGACTCGTGCCGACTAAGTCCTTCGCTAGCTGATCTTAGCTAAGCCCCTCGAAAACTACAAGATTGCTAATCCTGTCTCCACCACCAACATCCTGCGAACCCAGTAATCAAAATCCAGCCTTTTTGCTGATCTCCATCGTCTTGCGAATCCAAACCCCAATTTGCTTCCCGATGAACCCACGAAAGAACACTTAATTGATATGCAGAAATGGGTTCTCCATTTTCGTCGATTGAACTGGAATTACACTCATAAAACAGAGATAACAGTCTTCGCCTGCAGGACTTTGGATCCAAAAACAATCTTCGAAATTTGAGATCCCTTTACTACGCCGCAGCTCCTATGCCAAACGCTTTCTTAGGGGCGAAACAAAATGAATACAAGGGGAGAGTGGGGAGAAGGGACATGATAGGAGTATATTTATGCGACTGAGTTAGCTTGTTCTCATGCATTTATGTTGTTATTTCTTAGTTAATTATGTATTTTAAGCTATTTTCGTGTGTTTGTAGGTCCATAGGCCTTATAAAGCAATAAGGTGCATTTTGGTGCATTTTGGAGCAGTTTTGGGCTTGGAAGCACATGCATGGAACAAGGTGGATGGACGAAATTGAAGACTAAAGAGGCTTGGAATGTGTTAAAAAGAAAGAATAATTAATGACAAAGAGCTCAACAACCAAAAAAGAAACATGAGTCAAGATTACCTTATTTTGATTTAATCTTTCCTAATCTTCAATGTCCCTAAGTTCCAACAACATTTCTTGTCTATTTCATTCACTCATTGCCTAGCACCACCCTTGTTCCCTCCATCATTCCAAATTTCTTGCATCAATCATCACTCCACCTTAACCCTTGACTCATTTCTACACCATTCCACCTCCCTTTCATTTCTCTACCATATGCACAATCATCCATGTTCCCTACTTGCATTCATTGTTGCAACACCACTCCATTTTACCCCTCATGCTTTGCATCATTACTTCCCTTTCACCTTTGAATCATTTCAGCACCACTCCATTTTACCCATGTTTTGCATCATTACTTCACTTTCACCTTTGAATCATTTCAACACCACTCCATTTTACCCATGCTTTGTATCATTACTTCACTTTCACCTTTGCATTATTTCAACACCACTCCATGTCCCCCTCCATTGCCTTGCACTTCCTCTATAAAAGGAAGTGTGTGTAACATAAATTTAGTTCATATTTTTTTAGATCATTCACTCTCATATCAATACAACCTTCATCCAAACACATCCATTCATCTTCACATCCATTCCTCCATACAAACAAACCTTCAAACACTCACCAACACCTTGTGCCGTAGCAAAGGAAGGAAAGGAAAGTGCTTGGACGTGCGTGCTGTCAACTTGGATCGTTTGAGCGTTTAGGTGTTTTCTTTCTTTTGTTTCCAATGTTAAATTCATTTTCTGATTTTGTTGCAATTATGAGTGGCTAAACCCCCATTTAGTTAGGGGGAAGTTTGAAGCCATGAACATGCTTGAGATATGAATTGATTTCTTCCAATTGTGATTGCAATTCAATTATCTATTTTATTCATAACTGATTCTTGTATGTTTATTATGGATGCATACTTAATTTTCATGCATGAATTAGATGCTAGAATATAAATGAGTTTCACCTAATCGTTACAAGTTCATGAGTAGTGAAGGTTGTTTATCACAATCGCGTTAATTGAATTCTTGGCAATTGTATCATGCATTCATAGTTATAATTGTCTCGTCAACACTTATGATTTTCATTGAACGTAATGATCTGTAATTGTATCTCTATTATGCATTCATATAGGTGACTTTTAGAGAATGATTTGGGTTGTTGCATGCATTCATCCAATTCAATGAGTAAAGGAAAATCTTAGGGTTAATTTGTGCATCACGGTTAATCTGGGGTGTTAAGCATAATAGTTTATTGAAAAGCAATTGGAAATCAATTCATGTACAAGTGTGTCATGCGTGAAGAACGGACCTCTAACTAATTCATCCGTCATTTTATTTCTCAAATTCATTTTATAATCTGCCTAGTTTTATAACTTGCTTGTTTATTTCAAATTCATCTAAACCAAAATCCCCTTTTTACTTTCTTGTTTCAAAGGGTTAAATTTCTGTTTTGTTTGTGTTTTTAAGTTTTTTGATTCAAGCCGAAACACTAAATTCATCCAAAGTTGATTTAGAGTCCAAATCTGCCCAGTTTGTGTTTTTAGGCAGTTTTGAGTGTTTTTAAGTTGTTTTGAATCTTTAAAATCTGTTTTGAGTCCCTTGAGTCTATTCAAACGTTTTTAATTTTGTTTTTATGTTTTTGAGTCAGTTAAAGGTTTTAGCAAGCCCTCATAATCCCCGGTTTAGAACGATCCTTACTTGCATTTATACTACAATTTGACAACAAGAGAGTTTAATTTGAGTGCTTAAATTACATCGCATCAAATTTTGGCGTCGTTGCCGGGGATTAGCAACTTTGCTAATCCCTTATTATTTCTTTTTGTTTATTTTCATGTGTTTTTGTTCCTAGTTGCTGATTTTATTTGTTTTCTTGTTTTAGGTGGTTTATGACTCGAAGTTCTCAACTTGTTCATAAGCACATCTTTGACTTTGACGATGATTTTGAGCGAACTTTGAGACGAGCAAGGAATCAACAAGAACCCCAATCATCTCAACCTGGACTAGATCTTGAAGAAGACAAAGTAGAAGAGCAAGAGGAGGCCACAGCAAGGACTTTTGAAGAAGTCCAAGATATGGCAGTAGACAATCGAACAATCAAGGAGCTTTCCGCTTCGGGATTGGACAATGCTCTGCCTTTATGCATTCAATATCCAAGGGCGGCCCAAAACAAGACCGACGAGTTCGAATTAAAGTCCAGTTTATTGCACCATATTCCTAAGTTCCATGGGTTGTCCATGGAAGATCCTAATAAACATTTGAAGGAGTTCGAGGTTGTTTGTTCGAGCATGACCCCTGTGAATGTTGATGGGAGCATTCTGAAAATGAAGGCTTTTCCCTTTTCTCTCTTGGAAAAGGCTAAAGATTGGTTGTATGAGCTAGCCCCCGGAACTGTCACATCATGGGAGAGTATGAAACGGGCATTTTTGGAGAAGTTTTTCCCAACTTCTCGAGTCATTCTACTACGCAAAAGGATTAGTGGCAGTCAGCAAAACCTAGGTGAATCCTTTCCCACTTACTATGAGCGTTTTAAAACCCTTGTTGCTTCATGTCCACAGCACCAGATGAAGGATGAGTTTCTTCTTCAATATTTTTAAGAAGGGCTTCTACCAACTGAACACCAAATGCTAGACGCCTTAGCGGGAGGAGCTTTGGTGGACAAAACACCCATGGCTGCCAAGACCTTAATTGCTAACCGAGCATTGAATGCTCAACAATATGAAGGCGTTGGTTAAAGATAGGGATGTGAATCCAAAGGGAGGCTTCGAATCTGCCAAAGCCATCACCTTGCGAAGTGGACAAGAAGTTGGATCTGATCCCAGCCCATCTAAATCCAATCAAAAGGAGGACGAAAATATGCAATCTGAGGAGAATGAACAAGGCCTGCCATTGGCAAGGATTGAGCAATCTTTGCCGCAACCACCTACACACCTTAATTCGACCACAAAAGGTAAGTTGGGTTCAATTTCCATGACTTCTAATTCTATTCCAACCAATGCACCCTTTCCTCGCAGGTTTATGCAATCAAAGAAGGATGAGAGTGACAAAGACATCCTTGACACATTCAGAAAGGTGCAAGTCAACATTCCACTTCTAGATGCAATTAAACAAGTCCCCAAGTATGCTAAGTTCCTGAATGAGCTGTGCACTACAAGGAAGAAGGCTTCGAACAAAGAGGTGGTAAGGGTAAGTGAGAATGTCTCAGCTGTTTTGCAACGAAAATTACCTCCTAAGTGTAAAGATCCAGGTAGTTTTACAATTCCTTGTGTTATAGGAAATACTCGCTTTGAATCTGCCATGTTAGATCTAGGTGCATCAATAAATGTCATGCCTTATTCAATATATGCATCTATGAACTTGGGAGAATTAAAAAATGATGGAGTGATCATTCAACTGGCCGATAGATCTAATGCGTATCCAAAAGGTGTTTTGGAGTATGTTTTAGTGCAGGTGAATCACCTAGTCTTTCCGGCGGACTTCTACATGCTTGAAATGGAAGACTCAAACCATTCCCCTCAATTACCAATATTACTTGGCCGACCATTCATGAAGACTGCCCGTACAAAAATAGATGTATTCAAGGGAACATTGACTATGGAATTTGATGGGGAAGTTATTGATTTCAATATTTCTGATGCTATGAGATATCCTCATGATGGTCACTCTTGTTTCTCTATTGATGTGATTGACTCTTGGGCGCAGGAATTCCTCGATGATTTGAGTGAGGATGCACTTGAAAAGACTCTCACGCAAAGTATTGGACTAAAAAACAAAGGGTTAGCACTTAGGCATGCACACGGCAACAACAAGGAACATCTTGCCATGCCAATTCAAGAAGAATTGGTGGAGATGGTTGCTGCCCTAGAGTCAAATCCAAGGCATATTGGTAAGTCTCCTAACCTAATTTCAATTCCCAATTCGACTAACAAGTTGCTTCCTTCTGTAATCCAGCCCCCTTCCCTAGAGCTTAAACCATTGCCGAGCCATTTGAAATATGTGTTTTTGGGAGAACAAGAGACGCTGCCTGTCATCATCTCTTCTTCACTCACTGCACAAGAGGAGGACAAGTTGGTGAGAGTGCTTCGGGAATACAAAACTGCCATTGGGTAGACATTGGCCGATATCAAGGGAATTAGCCCTACCACTTGCATGCATCGAATACTCTTGGAAGAAGAAGCCAAACCATATAGAGAAGCACAACGCCGGCTTAATCCACCCATGATGGATGTTGTGAAGAAGGAAATCATCAAGCTACTAGATTGTGGAGTGATTTACCCAATTTCTGATAGTCATTGGGTTTCGCCGGTCCAAGTTGTTCCTAAGAAGTCCGGAGTCACTGTGGTAAAAAATGAAGATAATGAGAGTGTGCCCACCAGAATCCAAATCGGATGGAGAGTTTGTATTGAATATCGGACGCTCAACGCTACGACAAGAAAAGATCACTTCCCGCTGCCCTTTATTGATCAACTGCTGGAAAGGTTAGCCAGTCATTCATTTTATTGTTTTCTTGATGGTTATTCGGGTTATAATCAGATTGTGATAGCTCCCGATGACCAAGAAAACACTACCTTCACATGTCCATTCGGTACCTTTGCTTCTCGTCGCATGCCGTTCAGCCTATGCAACGCACCTGCCACTTTCCAAAGGTGCATGGTAAGTATATTCTCCGATTATGTTGAGAAGATAATTGAAGTATTTATGGATGATTTCAGTGTATTTGGGGAGTCTTTTGATAATTGTTTGGATAATCTGACCTTGATCTTGAAACGATGTGTTAAAACTAACCTTGTGTTGAATTGGGAAAAATGCCACTTTATGGTTAAACAAGGTATAGTTTTAGGCCAAATTGTTTCAGAAAAAGGAATTGAAGTAGATAAATCAAAAATAGACCTTGTACGTCACTTACCCTCTCCTACTTCGGTTAGAGAGGTTCGTTCGTTTCTTAGCCATGCAGGGTTCTACAGGCGTTTCATCAAGGATTTTTCCAAAATATCCAACCCTCTTTGCCGATTACTTCAAAAAGATGCGCCCTTCCAGTTTGATGAGGAGTGTGAATCAGCATTCAAGCAGCTCAAAGAGAAGCTCACTTCAGCCCCTATCATTATTCTTCCCGATTGGAGCCTTCCTTTCGAGCTTATGTGCGATGCATCCGACTATGCATTGGGCACTGTTTTGGGGCAAAGAAAAGACAAGCAACCGCATGTTATATACTATGCCTCTCGGACTCTCAATGATGCCCAATTGAACTACTCCACAACGGAAAAAAAACTTCTAGCTGTTGTCTTTGCTTTAGATAAATTTTGATCTTACTTAATTGGAACTAAAGTGATTGTTTATACTGATCATGCAGCTTTAAAGTACTTACTAACGAAGAAGGAAGCAAAACCGAGGCTCATTCGTTGGATGCTTCTTCTTCAAGAGTTTGACATCGAAATCCGAGACAAGAAAGGAAGCGAGAATGTGGTGGCTGACCACTTAAGCCGAATGGTCCATGAGGAGCATGAGCATAACGTGCCTATCCCTGAAACTTTCCTTAATGAGCAGCTGCTGTCAATTGAGGTAAGTGAACCGTGGTATGCCGATCTAGTGAATTACTTAGTGTCTAAACAAGTTCCTAACACTCTCACCAAGCACCAATGTGAAAAATTTCGAAAATATGCACATTTCTATGTTTTGGATGATCCCTATTTGTGGAAGTATTGCTCTGATCAGATTTTGCGTAGATGTGTGCATGATTGTGAATTTCTTTCGATCCTAAGATTTTGTCATACTTATGCTTGTGGTGGACATTTTGGCACTCAAAGAACGGCATTAAAGGTTCTTGAATGTGGATTTTATTGGCCCACGTTGTTTAAAGATGCTAGAACTTATTGTCTAACATGTGATCGATGCCAAAGAATGGGAAACATAGGTACCAAGGATCAAATGCCGCAGCAACCCCTATCATTTGTTGAAATTTTTGATGTTTGGGGTATTGATTTCATGGGTCATTTCCCTCCATCTTATGGTTTCACTTATATCTTGCTAGCTGTTGATTACGTTTCAAAATGGGTGGAAGCAAAAGCCACTCGTACTAACGATTCTAAGGTTGTTGCAGATTTTGTGAAAACTAACATTTTTGCTAGGTTTGGAATGCCTAGAGTTCTCATTAGTTATGGAGGCTCCCACTTTAGTAATCGAACCATTGAGGCTTTGCTCAAAAAGTACAACGTTACACATAAGGTTTCAACACCTTATCATCCTCAGACCACTGGGCTAGCCGAGGTTTCAAACAGAGAGATCAAGCACATCCTTGAGAAAACTGTGGGGCCAACAAGGAAGGATTGGAGCTTGCACTTAAACGATGCATTGTGGGCTTATCGTACGGCCTACAAAACTCACCTTGGCATGTCCCCTTTTCGGCTCATCTATGGTAAGCCATGTCATTTGCCCGTCGAGTTAGAGCACAAAGCATATTGGGCTGTGAAGACCTTCAACATGGATATAGATGCCACCGGGGTGCATAGAAAGCTCCAATTAAATGAACTTGAGGAGATTAGGCATGAGGCGTACGAGAATCCTCAGATTTACAAGGATAAGACCAAGGCGTATCATGACAAGATGCTTCGTACAAAGACATTCTCCAAGGGGCAGAAAGTGCTCCTCTTTGATTCTCACCTTCGGTTATTCCCCGGTAAGTTACGCTCTAAGTGGATTGGACCCTTTGTTATTACTAATGTTTTTTCCCATGGTGCAGTCCAAGTCCAAAGCATGAAAACCGGCCATGAATTTAAGGTGAATGACCATCGTTTGAAGCCCTATTACGACCTGTTTGAGGAGCATATCGTGGAGGAAATACCCTTCCATGCCGTGAGCCCTAATGGAGCTTAAAATGAGGTATCGTCCGGCTGGAAGACGTTAAAGCAAGCGCTTCTTAGGAGGCAACCCATGTATTCAAATAAGGAAGGTTTTTGAATTGCTCCACAATAAGTTTTGCGTTTCTATAAACCTTCCTTTTTTTGTAGTTTTATTTTGCCATGATTGTCATTTTTATTTGTTGCTTGTTTAATTGTTTTTTTGTGTGGGTTTATTTTTTTGAAACACTGACAATTATGCAAGGTATTTTTACATTCATAAAAAAAAAGGAACATTAAGCAAGAAATTACAAGAGGGAGCCTTCACAAAGGCTGCTTAGGAGAAGTCTCAGTAGTCGGCGGAGCCTCAGCAATCGGCGGAGCCCCAGAAGAAGGAGGCAGTGGAGGTTGATCATTTGGAGCTTCAGTACGCGGTGCAGCCTCAGAAGACGAAGGGAAATGCTGTTGGAACAAACCCACAAACCGCTGATGATCAAGTAAAATCTGACCATCAAATTCCTGCATCTGGTCAATCTTCCTCTTCATGTTTGTAGCATAATTATGTGCGAGCCTGTGCAATTGTTTATTCTCATGCTTAAGCCCTCTAATCTCCTGCTTGAGACTCATCACTTCAGCCGCCAATGATTCAACTTGATGGGTTCCGGCAAATAGGCGTTGGGCCATATTAGACACGGAACCTGCGCACTGCACACTGAGAGCCAGAGAATCCTTTACAGCCAACTCATCAGACCGTTTGGCAAGTAATCTATTATCTTTGGGAGTGACAAGGTTCCTGGCCACCACCACAGCTGTTATATCATTCTTCATCACCGAATCCCTAACGGTAAGGGGACCAGTAGGGGATATGAAGGATGAGCGCCATATGTTGTCTGGAGAAGGTGGGACTGCCTCTTCACCAAGGTTCAAGTCAAAACGATGGTCGGAAGGGCCAGACATTTTCACAGGTGTTAAAGAAAGAAGAAGTCAGGCAAGTCAAGATCGTAGAAGTGCAAGAAGAGAGTTTTTACAGGTAGAAATTCAAGTGTGCTTTGAACGTCCTGCGTACTTTTATAAAAATCAGCACTCGATGGGATTTCAGAGATCGAAGAGGCAAGCTCAGAAATCAAAGAGGCCAACTAAAAAAAAATCAAAGAGGCGCTAGCTTTCTCAAAAGCTGAGCTTGCTCAGAAACCACGACCAATCTTCTTTTCTAGATTTGTCCGCACTTGTCACATGCAACTCGACGGGATTTCAGAGATCGAAGAGGCAATTCCAGATATCGGAGAGACATCTGCTTTTGCAGACGTGTCAACATCTGTCACATGTAGAGTAAGCTTTACGGAAATCACGGGCAATTTGTCGAAGCACCGATTCCAACCATTTGCTTTTCCCGACGTGTTAACATCTGTCACTTGCAGAGTCAGCTTTACGGAAATTACGGGCAATCTGTCGAATATCTCTTGCGAAGTAGAAAGCACATGACGTTTACTATTAAATCATCCAACGGTTGCTGACAAGAGTGAAAGAATAGTACCGGTTATTAATTCCTATAAATGTCATCATTCACCCTCAATTGCAAGACAGACATACATAACCCCCCCTTCTTCCCCGAGAATGCCTTTCCAACACACCCTCTCAAGTCACTTAGTGTTCCTAATTCCTTGGGGTACCTCTGCAAACAACTCATCCAAAGAAAAAGTATTTCATATCATGAAGGTTGAAAGCAAGAGTATCTCATATCATGCTTTCTCCCTGTCCTTCTCCTTGTCTTTGTTTTAGGACAAGGAGAAAGAGAGCAATCAGCCAGCACTTGGTATCAATATTCCGATCTGGAACCGACTGCCTGGAATCCCTTCCTGATTGCTTACCTAGCCTTGCTCTCGAGTACTCATCTTCATCATCTTATGCTTCCTCTTCGTCTACCACATCTGCCTGGGGAACAGATAAGGGAAGTGAAAATGATACCTCGAAGCATGTGGAAACAATTTACCAATTCATTCTCAGCTAGGGACAAGGAGAAAGAAAGCAAGAGGTGGACACTTAGAAAGATTGAAGAAAGAAACAGACCAACACCTCTACCTCGTGCCTGCTCGCCGTGCAGAAGAATCAAGCAGAGAAGAATGCAGACTGCATAATCAAATCAGGGAACTCTCATATTCCTCGCTCAGAATTCCAAACCAATTTAAGATCAACGATGTGGAAAGTCAACAAGATCATCTATCTCCAAAACCAGATTTGCGTTCTTAAACTCTACTCAGTCTGGTTTTTACTTTGCTATACTTGTCATGTTTATTCGTTGTTTGTTTGTTTGCTTGTTGTTGTGTGAGTTTATGCTTAAAACATTGAGGATAATGTTTGATTTAAGTGTGGGGGGGATAACCATTGTTTTGCATGAAATTCATAGGAGTTTATCACCCATTACTTCTAGTGTTGTTCCTTGCTGTTTTAAGTGTTTTTAAGCTGTTTTGGAGTGTTTCAGTGTGTTTTGACATAAAAATCCGAAAATCTCATAAAAATTTGAAAAATTGTTTTGAAAACCCCAAAAAGAGTTGTTTTTGTGTGTTTATTTGTGTCTTAGGGTACCTTCCAACACAATGATGAGGATTTGGTTTTTAATTACATGACTGTTAAAGAGAGTTATAAACATGGATGAAAATTTGATTTACTCTATGGTGTATGCTTGGTTGTGGTTATAATTTATGAATTCACATGCAATCATAAAGGAAAAATCAATTTTGTAACATGCTTGAAAGAAGGAACTCAAATGTACGCTACAACCTTGTGAGACTTGAGCCTAAATGTTTATTTGAAGAGTTAATAATCTGTGCATTTTTGTTTTCTAAAGTCATTGTATGATCTCATTATTCTTTGCTTGGTTGCTACCTAGAATGCGTTCATCATTATAGATCCAAATACTAGAACTCATGCTCGTTCCATTCAAAGCATGACATTGATTTGCATAACACATATCCAAGATGAAGTTGTTTAGTGAACCAAAGCCAAAATAGCCGAACCCACCTTTGTCATTTGTTTTGTAGGTTTAAACCCCATTGAGCCTTGTTTAGCCTATTTTCTTTGTTAAACCACATCATCTCCACCTAACCTAGAATAGGACTATCCATACCCTTGTTCTTGAAGTATAGTGGAGCATAACTTAGAAATAATTCATTTTGATCAACATTATTGCAAAAAACAAGTGTGGGAGAATTTAGATTTCAAAGTTGTGTTTTTTTTTTGTGCCAAAGAAATTGGGCACGGCAGAGAGAAAAATTCGTGAAAAAAAAGAAAAATAAAAGAAAATTAAATGCATGAGTTGCATGAATTTTCCCTTGTGTTTAAAAGTAGATTTCTGCATTGTAAAGAGAATCCTAAGTACCTACATCGTTACTTTGCTCACTATTGCTTTAAAAACTTTTATTTACCCTTACCTTTCTTTGTTAGCCAACGCCCTTAACCCCATTACAACCCTTGACTTCCATCTTAAGTGTTGTGTTTTTCAATATGTGGAGTTTGAAATTGGTATGAGCATATGATATCACTGATTCTCGCTTCTAAGTAGTGACAATCCGTTCATGAGATCATTTATATACATGCATTAATACTTCCAGAAATTGTTTCTTTGTCGAAAAACATATGTGAGTGATAGTTTTCTTGTTTACATCAATCTTCTCACATATACCTAGTATAGGGAGTGTAGTCAGAAATTCTTGTGTGAAAATAAGAGTGTATCTAGTAAGGAATTGAGGGAATTCTCTAAGGCATATTACTACATTCAAAATGCTGTTTTAATTGATTAAATGTGAGCTAGTGAATGGTGACTATGATCAAATATGCTCGAGGGTAAGGATTGCTAAAATCTATGTGAGTGGTGATCTTTGGCATGTCATGTTTCATTAAAAATCCATGAGGCAAATGTTGGAAGGTTTAGGTTATATTTTGTTTGTTTCGTTTGTTTTGTTTTGCTCGAGGACTAGCAAAAGCTAAGTGTGGGGGAATTTGAAAGGAGCATATTTATGCGACTGAGTTAGCTTGTTCTCATGCATTTATGTTGTTATTTCTTAGTTAATTATATATTTAAACTATTTTCGTGTGTTTGTAGGTCCATAGGCCTTATAAAGCAATAAGGTGCATTTTGGAGTAGTTTTGGGCTTGGAATGGATAACACATGCATGGAGCAAGGTGGATGGACGAAATTGAAGACTAAAGAGGCTTGGAATGTGTTAAAAAGAAAGAATAATTAATGACAAAGAGCTCAACAACCAAAGAAGAAACATGAGTCAAGATTACCTTATTTTGATTTAATCTTTCCTAATTCTTAATGTCCCTAAGTTCCAACAACACTCCTTGTCTATTTCATTCACTCATTGCCTAGCACCACCCTTGTTCCCTCCATCATTCCAAATTTCTTGCATCAATCATCACTCCACCTTAACCCTTGACTCATTTCTACACCATTCCACTTCCCTTTCCTTTCTCTACCATGTGCACAATCATTCATGTTCTCTACTTGCATTCATTGTTGCAACACCACTCCATTTTACCCCTCATGCTTTGCATCATTACTTCACTTTCACCTTTGAATCATTTCAACACCACTCCATTTTACCCATGTTTTGCATCATTACTTCACTTTCACTTTCACATTTGAATCATTTCAACACCACTCCATGTCCCCCTCCATTGCCTTGCACTTCCTCTATAAAAGGAAATGTGTGTAACATAAATTTAGTTCATATTTTTTTAGATCATTCACTCCCATTTTAATACAACCTTCATCCAAACACATCCATTCATCTTCACATCCATTCCTCCATACAAACAAACCTTCAAACACTCACCAACACCTTGTGCCGTAGCAAAGGAAGGAAAGGAAAGTGCTTGGACGTGCGTGCTGTCAACTTGGATCATTTGAGCGTTTAGGTGTTTTCTTTCTTTTGTTTCCAATGTTAAATTCATTTTCTGATTTTGTTGCAATTATGAGTGGCTAAACCCCCATTTAGTTAGGGGGAAGTTTGAAGCCATGAACATGCTTGAGATATGAATTGATTTCTTCCAATTGTGATTTGATAAGTTGTGATTGCAATTCAATTATCTATTTTATTCATAACTGATTCTTGTATGTTTATTAAGGATGCATACTTAATTTTCATGCATGAATTAGATGCTAGAATATAAATGAGTTTCACCTAATCGTTACAAGTTTATATTCATGAGTAGTGAAGGTTGTTTATCACAATCGCGTTAATTGAATTCTTGGCAATTGTATCATGCATTCATAATTATAATTGTCTCGTCAACACTTATGATTTTCATTGAACGTAATGATCTCTAATTGTATCTCTATTATGCATTCATATAGGGGACTTTTAGAGAATGATTTGGGCTTGCATTCATCCAATTCAATGAGTAAACGAAAATCTGAGGGTTAATTTGTGCATCACGGTTAATCTGGGGTGTTGAGCATAATAGTTTATTGAAAAGCAATTGGAAATCGATTCATGTACAAGTGTGTCATGTGTGAAGAACGGACCTCTAACTAATCCATCCATCATTTTATTTCTCAAATTCATTTTATAATCTGCCTAGTTTTATAACTTGCTTGTTTATTTCAAATTCATCCAAATCAAAATCCCCTTTTTACTTTCTTGTTTCAAAGTGTTAAATTTCTGTTTTGTTTGTGTTTTTAAGTGTTTTGATTCAAGCCAAAACACTAAATTCGTCCAAAGTTGATTTAGAGTCCAAATCTGCCCAGTTTGTGTTTTTAGGAAGTTTTGAGTGTTTTTAAGTTGTTTTGAATCTTTAAAATCTGTTTTGAGTCCCTTGAGTCTATTCAAACGTTTTTAATTTTGTTTTTTTTATGTTTTTGAGTCAGTTAAAGGTTTTAGCAAGCCCTCCTAATCCCCGGTTTAGAACGATCATTACTTGCATTTATACTACAATTTGACAACAAGAGGGTTTAATTTGAGTGCTTAAATTACATCGCATCAGGACAGTGGTACAGATGTGAAACGGAAAAAAAAAGGAAGGGGAAGGAATAGACAATGGGCGGAGTAAAAAAATGAGGGGTATAAATATCAGAGAAGAAGATGAGTCTAGAACGAATGGAAAATGATAAAGAAATAATAAAATATTAATTGATATAGATTAAATTAATAATCAAAATTTAATAGATATAGATTAAATAATATAATATTAAAGTTCAGCTTTTTAGTCCGATATTGCACCAAACGCTTCATTAAACCAGTCCAGCTTAGTCTATTCTAAGCTGGTCCAATTTAGTCCATAAAGCTAGTTCAGTCTAAGATAGTCTGGTATAACAAATGCACCCTAAAAGGTTATAATTTTGGGGCTATGAATTACATTTTCTTTTTTAATATGTCATCTTGATTAATCCATTAATTGGGTAATATTATAAACTAACGTTTTAGACCATACTTAGTATGGTTTGGTACTGAGGTGATTTTATAAAAAGTGGGTATAAAAAAAAGCTGAGCTCAAAAAATTGTTTGGTAAACACTTAAAAATAACTTATTTTCACAATTTTAGGTGAAAAAAAAAACTAAACACGTGAAGTAGCAAAAATGAGATCTGAAAAAAAGTTGAAAATGTGAAACACCATAAATGTTGGATTATATGTTGAATGTTGGATTATGATTTCTTGTTAAACGTTGGATTATATGTTTAAGATAAAGTTTATAAATATTTTTCTTTTAAAAATAAAGTATATTTAGCAATTCACCTTTATTTGTTAAGAAAATTAAATTAATGGCACATCTAGTATTATACATTTTTTGATCATTTCACACAATCACAGCTTTTTTACATGAAAGTTTACCAAACACTATAATACTGTTTTTTTTTTTTTTCCAAAAGCACTTTCACAAAAAAGTTTACCAAACAGTATGTTGCTTTATTTCACAGCTGTTTATTCTCATAACACAACAGAAGCAGTTTTTCATCAAAGTATGGCAATACCAAATCAGCCCTTAGTCATGTTTAGCTCTAGCATGTCCTATATAAAACAACTCTTCCATCCGTGAGTGTCATGATTGAGCTTTCCCAAGACTACTCCTTTGCTATTGAACTTCAAATATTTACTTTCCTACAAACTCGACCTAGTTGAAAAGAATCTCACTGTCCTCTCCTCTCCTTTCTTGATTTCTTGTATTCTCTCAAATGCTACTATAACTTTCATCTCTTATATACCAGAGGAAAGAATCGAGTTGTTCGCTCGATTCAAGTATTGCGAGTATATGCTTGCAAAAATCATAAGTTGTTGTATCCTGTAGGGCAGGGTGCCATAACCTGCTAAACCAAGACATAGTCTTCGAGGGACGAAATCTACTCTTAAGGACAATGATTACACGCCTCAACCTAAAATCTTGCTCTCACCAAGCATCGACGGAAAAAGATTTCTACCCTACAAAAGATTATTTTATCTTATTTGGTTTATTTTATTTAATAAATTGTGGTGATAACATTGTGATATACTAATATTATTTTATGCGATTTGTTGTGGGAGAAGGCATCCATATCGTCAACTTTTCCAATAATCTTCAGAGTAGATTTTGGTTGCTACTAAAATGACATCTACAACCGTTAGGGTTGATTGAAACGCAGAAAGTGATAGACATGGACAGCAGTCGGGCTGATTGGGTCCAATTTGTTCCATATCCTGTTACGTTAAAGCATAAGATTATCGGTGAGACATTTCCTTTATAAAAATGTTTCTAATCATCCATTGTGTGGACAACGTTTATGCTCTTTGAGGAGGCTATTTCCTGTGAAACGGTAGACACTTCAATTTTAAAAATTTAGTTGGGTGCAAAAAGAAATTATATTGATTCAAATAAAATTTTTCTCTTATTGTGTTATTAATTCATGTTACTTCGGTTTCTTTGCATACACTTTATATTGACATTTTCTGTGTAGTAATATTTAACAGTTCCAATTTCTGTTATTTTCGGGCATTTGTATTTGTTTTCAAAGTTTAAATTTACTGATCGTATTGGAGATTTCTATACATATTATGATTGCGCATGATATACAATTATGAGTGGCATTTGTGAATATTTGCATATCAATATGTATATATATTACTAATGAGTATGTCAAGTGAATTTTTAGAACATCACAAAAATTGTGGGGGTTGGAGGAGAGCCCCCGGTGTACAAAAAACTTGAAAATGTGGGGGTGTGCTAATTCTCTTGTAGCCATAATAATACTCGATAGAATTAATGAGATGATTCATTCTCCAAATAATTTTATTGTTACTGTGACATGTCATCCTCAATTTTTTTTTTCAATTTCGGATTAACACTGTTATGAAGGAAATGAGCGAGTGTATATTATTCATAGGGTGTGATTTATCTGATGTATTACGCAAGATATGCAAGTGACACAATTTAACAAGTATACACAAAGTTCCACTAAAAGCTATGGGAAGGGCCATACTTGAGTATTGATCTTGAGATGTACTTTTGTGATAATCTTAATATTACATGTTGTGGTGCTAACAAACATGTGAACTATCTTTTTATTTATTGAATGTGTTTGCAAGATGTTTCAGATGCCATATTGAGCAAGCATACTCAAAAACGAACCCTGTGGAATACTAATAAGCATATGAGGACATACTAAGATTTAATTTCAATTAAGTATGATGCATGACTTGTGGGATTAACACTCAATTGGTGGAAAGAAAGTACTCGAGAAATCTCTCAAGCATTACTGTAGAGGTATATTTTGAGCACTAAATATACTTAATATAATATCTACCGTTTTATGTTTATAGTACAACGATGCTTGGGGTAAATATAATACGTGCTAATATCATATTTTGGAGATATCTTAAATAGATATGCAGGTTCACTTTGGATTGGAACATGAGTTGATAGCCTTTGAAAAAGATTTTTAGTTGAGGATTAATAACCTCTTTGTTATATCCCATTTTATGTGGACGAGACCACTGTGTTTGGTTTGATTTGTTGAAAGAGATCACTATGATGCGTTGGATTACACTTTTCTTTGGTACTTCTTTGTCCTCATTTTCCTCATGTTTCTCAAATTCTCTTCTGGTGGTTTGATTTGTATTTCAAATATATGGGGCATCGTTGGAATTTTGATTGGGTATTTCAAAATATTGGTCATGTTAATATCATTCTTAATGATTTCTTTTAAATCTGAATTTCAGTTTTGTTTGCAAACCAAAACTGATGCATTAAAGGGTTTATAATATTAGGGCTATGTAGCTTTGACTTATGAATTGTATATTGAAAAACCCAATGAAAATTCCAACAATCCCTACGTATTTCAAAACACAACCTAAAATATGTAGGGGATTTTTGGAAGGAATTGTCCACGACGTTCACGTCTCAGCTTCTCGTTTGGAGTCTACCAAATTTTGTTTTTCTACTCGAGGTTTTAACAAGGCGGCGCACGCTGTCATTACATTTGTCATTAATGAGAGAAGGGTTTTTCAGGGGAACGTTTGGGAGCCCATGTGGCTTTTTAATTTATTGCTTCCCTATATTAATGTACAATCCGTATTTAATCTTTAATAAAATCAGTTTATCGTTTGAAAAAAAACAATAATCAACTTGATTTGACTATAAAATTAGAAAGTTAATTATCGCCTTTAAAAACGTGGTCACATTCTTTTTCTCTTTTTTCCTTGTGTGATAAAAGGCAAAATCTTGACCCCTCAACCCTAGTGTAAAATTCAAGTTGTCAAATTATGTCCGAAAATATCGAATACTTTTAGCGTAGATGTTGGTATTTTGAAAAGGCATGTCGTGAGTCATCATCACGTACCTCATCCGGGCTTGCTTAGATTTGGACAAAAAATGGGATACCATTCGTAGGAGGATTCTCGCCAAATCCTTCAATCACATCTGTTCATCGTGCGATTAGAAATCATTATAAACTTTTTATTTAAAATTGAATATAAACAGTATCTGATAAAAAGTGATCGCACGATATACAATGAACATATATGATTGGAAGATCCTTGGGATCCTCACAAAAAGGATATGGCAAGGATCCTCTCTCATACCATTCATATTATTATCGAATATATGCTTAACGATCACAAAATGCCCATTTTCTACTATGGTCTAATGGTATTCCTCTTCACTTATAAGTAAGAAGTCTTAGATTATATTCTTGACAAAGACGAATTTAAGCCACATTATTACTAAGCCTATTGAGAAGCATAGCTCACTCCCCCACTTCCTTAATGTAGATAATATCTTTTATTCAAAAATTATATTTTATTCTTAATAGTAGTGAAATGATCAAAATTGATGCTACCTCAAATTTCCCTTCCTTTTTCCACTCTTATTTTACTATTCTTGAATAGTAGTCATTTTTATGAACACATGGCTGCAAACGGAATCCAATTCGGAGTTACAACGAAAACATTATGTTAGAAACTGTGTAAAAAATACTTTAGTCAAATTCAAATTCGAAATTCTTGTGAAGTGTGCCACTGCTTTGCTTTGATTTTTTGATTAGCCATGTGGGTTGTGTGCGTTGGAAACCAAGAAAGTTGGTATAAGTGTGTGGACAATTTAATATTGTTTTATTTGGTTTTGAAAGTCCACACTTTTGTGGAAAAGGATCATCGTTGGATCATTTTCTTGAAAATTTCGTGATCGTGATAGTTTATTGTACACTGTACAGTTAAAAATCACTTCAAAATATAAATAATACTTAATGAAAATTGATCGTACGATATACGATGAACGATCACGATCATAAAATCCTTAGGATCCTCTGATCTGCACTTTTGTGCCATCATCTATTAGACATCATTTCTTTTCAATTTTTTTTAAATGTTTTCTTTCTCTCCCACTATCTCACATCTATCTCTCTCTCTCTCTCTCTCTCTCTCTCTTACACACACACGCTATATCGCATCATTTTTCCCTCACAGTCCCATTTTTCCTCATTTCAGTCGATTTTCACTCTATACCCACTCAACCTTCTCTCATCTCTCAACTTTCTCACGTAGCTCTCTCCTCACTCTCTCACTCTCAGTGCACATCAAAACACCACCATAACCACCTCCAAAATTGTCAAAACACCACCATCTTCTCCAAGCTTCACCCATAGCCACCCAAAAAACTCTCAAGACATCAAGGACACTTTGCAACTCGTTCAAGATCTAGTGGTTGTGCCTAGCTCGGGAAAAATATGATGTTTTCATTTCGTATCTTGATAGAACCCAACGGTTCAAACCAACTCAGTAAGCTTCAATTTCTTCACTTTATGAGCTTTCCTTAAGTTGTTCAAATGATTCCTTGACATGCATGTGGCTTTTGGGATGTACCATTTAGCTTTTTCCTAATGCACCATCTTTTCCAGCGAGTTGTAGGATTTTTCCAAGCTAACTCCGACCAAACCTCGCTGATTTGGTCGAGTGTGAAGATGTAGAACAACTTCCCATAGCCCCTAGGCCTCGGGTTTGAGGTTGCATGCTCGAATTCATTTCGAAACTGACGAAAACAAAGAACTCCAACTCGGACCGTCACTTTCGGGTCATTTTCCAATGAGCCCCGGCCAACTTTTGACCTTGAAATTGGTATAATCTTATTCCTCTCGCCCTAAGCTTCATTTTGACATATTATGCGTTAAATTTGGTTGTGTAACGCCTCCGAATGGGGCGTTTGAATTTCTTCCTAAATTTCTGATGAAAATCTCATTCTTGTGCAAACTAAGGGAAATTAAGTTTATTGCATTAATTATTATTACTTTAATGATTAGTGTAGTACTTTTCCATTTAGGAGAGGACCATTTGAAGGTGTACTGCGAGCAAAATAGTTGGGCGGTTAAGACATGCATGTACATGTGAGGGCTTTTCATCTTTACGTATATATGTATATATATGTGTGTGTGTGTGATTTTTCCCAACAATTACTTTTATTTCTAGATGTGACACACCATGTTTAGATTTACAAATAAACCTTTCGTACACTTTATGTTTTTAATATTATTTATGAGCATAAACTTGTGGCATGATATCATTGTGTTTTATCAGCTCATTATTACATGTTTGCAGAGTGTCTCTTAGTTATTTGTACTTTCATGGGCCAAGGACTAGCTTCACATGTAGTTCACATGCACCATTTACATTTGCTTTAGATCCAGAGTTAAGTGTCAGCCTGTCCTTTTGTATGACGTTTTGGACTCGTATGTGATGTGACTAGCGCAGCCCATATGATGAAGTACTAGAATGTAAAACCTACACCCAGCCTATTCCATTGTCTGGATATCTCTACAATGGACTTGTGTGCCTACATAAATTAATGACCATTGATTTCTTATAATAACGATTTGAGATTTAATTTTGACTCACTTCTGCTGCAGGGTACCATATTACATACTAGTATTATAATATTTTCGGGAAACTTTATACTTATTTTACAGCGAGGGGTTACACATTTTCGAAAACGGTTTCCAAAACTTTATTTTTCAGGCTCACTCACCTTTGTTTTTTGCCACTCCAGGATTTTAGTGGTAAAGGTTTTGTGACGACGAGATTGCTAGTAAAAGCTGTCATGTAGGAGACTTCTCCTTTCGGTATAAATGTCCTTACTCTTCTTTTACTACAATTTATCTACACTCTGACATTACTTGTGTGATATGGGTTCAATCCAGATCACATGCACACTCTAAATTAGTCACTTTTAGGTTTTAATTTATTCACATTTTTCATATACACTACACTTTATGGCTTCGTCATTTTCCATGTGTCGGCTAACACATCGTGATTTGGGGTTTGCCAGTTTGGTATCAGAGCATAGGTTAGGCAGTATTGCTATCATCACAAATGTGATGTAAGCATTCTCGGTTCTTGAATTCTAAAGTCATAATTATGCCACCTAGTCGAACACGAAATATGCCAGCTTTTCATGACTTTGGGGCAACTTGGAACGACTATCGCTGACAATTTTCAACGATGTAATGACTTTTTAGAAGGATGCTTTGGCGACTACCATTAGACTCTTAAGTGAAGAACCTCTTTGCTAAAGAAATACCTAAAATGAAAACGTTTTGTTGACCCTGAAGTAGGTAGACATATTGATAATTGTGTACCATCGAAAATTTACTGATCACTACCAACTACAATCCAACCCTCGTTACCAGCCCTTCTTTGTTAGGAAACCACAAACGCTTTCATCCTTGACAGTATTTAATGTGCCACCTCCCAAAATTTCCTAGAGGTTTTGCTTCACCTAGAAGTTTCAAAAATGTCTCGAGCGACTATGTTAGTGTTAAAAGTGGTTACATTTAACCGAAAAATATTCACATTGGGTCCCCAACAACATCAATCTTTTAAACATATCAGTTATGATTCCGAATCTTCAGGAGGAAGATCGAATTTCAATAAATCCCATTATGAGGTCATGTTAACCATAATTCCCATTCTTGAGCTTAGGGCAGTTTCACCAACACTAGTTTCCATAATTACTTCTTATGCAGTACCCGTCACTATGGTGAATATTGGCACGAGAGTACAATTTGTTATACCAACGATTAACATACATACCAAAAGCAGTAGTTAGTGTAACAAAAAACGACACAGTCACCTCATAGGACCAGCCTTCCTAGAAAATCTTACTTACTCTTTCGACCATACTTTAGTTAGTAGCCAACCTAGGTGACGCTAATTATCACCAGAACGAGACTGTCATGTATCTGGGAGTTGTGCACCAGTATCCAGGCGGTATGATCTCCATATATTGAAAATACATTGTGATATATGGTTATCATACCTCATTGCCAGGACACTGGTTTACAGTTTCATGGAGGCAGACATTACTAGAATACCAGAGAAATGTTAGATTGCTCCACCACCAACATACACAAGTAACAAGACAAGTAAAACCAACGGAACCACAATCATAGAAACTTAGGAGCAAGCCATGTAGGAGTACAATAAACACGTAGTCATGTTAATGACAATAACCACCAGTCAATCATATTATCCTTGTTTGTTCGAATACTTCAATCACATGGTACCTTAGTCAGGTATGTCTCGAGAATTCCAATGCCACAAGGCAAGTCTGTTATGGCAGTAGAGTGTAGTGGTTGCAACGTTTCCATTACCATTCCGGTAATGCCAGTTAATCTTATTTTGTTGGATATCATGGAATTCCACGTAATCCAAGAGATGGATCGACTATGTTTATATCATATTTAGGGTCTCCGTATTTAGATCTCTTACAAATACTCGAGGGACTTAAATATAATTATGTGATAAAGGAAGGGGCAAATATGTAATAAGTGTGGAGTCCTTATTCTATAAAAGGACCCATCACCGTCACAATTAGGGGGAGCCCAATTCCTAAGGCTCCTCACCCCCTCAAGCTCTCACTCTCAGAACCTCTCAGATTCATTACAGATGCTCTCTCTCTCCCCCTCAGAAATACAATATCAATGTGGACGTAGCCTAAACCTTGGGGTGAACCACGATACATCTTGTGTTATTTACATTTCATGCAGATTCACGGTCAGATTTACATTGTTCCAAGACCTCCAATTTTGTGCATCAACATTTGGCGCCGTCTGTGGGAAACGATACGAAAAGTTGTGTTGGTTCTCTTTCATTTTTTCACACTCCACCTTGAACCTACAGAAACCCAACAACCAAACACATATAGAGTCACTGCAAAACCCATCCCTCAAAAATGCAAAAATGAAAACTCCTAAACTCAACCACAGTTTCTTTTCTCTCTCTCTCTCTCGTTCTCTACCATTATTTGTCACTTACAGGCCATCATGGGAAGGTGGACAGTATAAGGGAGAACAACAAAAACAACAACCATCAAGTGCACCAAATCCATTAAAAGACATTAAAAGACTCGCACTTTCTGTGTTCAAACAAAACCTTACCAGCCCTTGACATATGAACAACAAAACATGTCCTTAACGGGATGGTACTTACTTTCATACAGGTGCTGCATGGTTGTTGTCAGCTCGTTGGTTCACTCCTCCCGCAGGAACGACGACAGCCTGATTATCAGCTGAACTACGTAATCAAAGGATCCACAAAGGCCTGGAATTAAAAAAAATTGCCCCTTGTCGTGTTGGGCATGGTCTATTAGCTTCAAATCTAACCTGTCTTGACTCTCTAATCTCTGTCTCATTGCAAGGAATCCTCAAGAAGTCCTCAACTTGATGACAGCATGAGCTTTGGTGCTACTACTTATCATGATCGTGATTGGTGTGGAAGGGAAGATCTGTTTATGATATAGTTCAAGAAAGAGTCGTCTCATTTCCTTACTTCTTCGTTCTTTCTAATTCATTCACTTCAAGGCTCTTTTTGGATATATAATCCAAGTCGAGAGTGGAGTTACGGGAACAGCCGTCTAATGGAAAACTACTTTCACGTTCGGTTCAGAAAGCACGAAAAAGTTTGAAAGACAGATTTTCGTTTCTGGGTTTTAATCGAATTACGAGAATGTCGTCGGAGAGTGAAGAAGGTGGACACATGATAAAGTTGTTCAGAAAGACTATACCTTTGGCCATGGCGCCACTGAACCATGAGTCTTCTTCTTCCATTGACGTGCGTTGTGGAGCTGTTGACTCTGATCTCACTGCTACTGCTTGCGACGGCGGCGGCGACGGTGGTGGAGGTGCAGAAAACTATTCCGAAACCAGCCAGAAGCTTTCTTCTTCTTCAGCTGCTACCAATTCGTAAGAAGAGAAGTCGGAGTTTTCTCGCCGAAGTTACTGATTGCTCGCTGAAGTTTTTTCTCTCTCTTCTATCTCTGCATCTCACTCTCAAATCTCCATTTCTAATGGGAAAAGGGGCAAGTCAGACGGGCCGGGTAAGATTCAAGGACCCGGGAGTGGGTCCAATACGCACGATGATGTGATAGGGATGACACCACCACATTCGATTCCCCGGCAACCTTCAACGGCAATCTTCCCCTCCATTCTTCTCACAACCCAAAACACTCAATCATGGCGGAGAGGCTAGCTGAGAAAGGCCGCGGACGCCGACCCGGCCGATGCGAAAAGGAAGAGATGTGGGTCCCAGTGAAGAAGCTCGGCCGCTTTGTGAAGGAGGGTAAGATCCGCAGCCTGGAACAGATATATCTCCACTCCCTCCCTATCAAAGAGATCTAGTCCCATCGTTTCCAACCCTCGTTTGGTTGACGAGATGGTGAAGCCACACCACTAGTTCAAGAATGTAAGACTCGGGGAAATGGATGCACACCTATCTTGGAAGACTTCCCTTATGACGTCGAATCAAAAGACATGCACACTCTCCCGAGACCTTTGTCTTCGACCTATCTCTCCAATTGGGTCTCTGATGGCTCCTTCCTTCGCTTTGCATATCAGGGGGTTCATGGAGCATACAATGAATTAGCTGCGGAGAAAACGTATCCAAATTGCGAAGCAGTGCCTTGTGAACAATTCGATAGCGCTTGTGCACCAGCTTATGTTTAAACAACAGAAAAAGGAAAAGGAAAAGGAGGCCCGTAGCTGATGCCAAAGCAAAAGCAGAAAAGAGGTAAGCCCTATTAGAAGCGGGGAGATCAAGAAAAGCAGAAAATCAGTAGGGAACAAAGCAGAAAAGAGAAAGCAAAAGAAAAAAAAACAAAAAAGAAAGCAAAAGAGAAAGCAAAAGGGAGGAATAAACACCCCACCAGAATGATGTGATTTACTTTACTCATTTCTGAATGATGTAAATTATTTTTCTTATCTTTCGGAGACATCTGTATAAACCCCATCAGAGGGTAATATAAAAAAATGACAAAGCCGAAAATAAATGGGCTGGAATGTTGTGTAGAGAGCGAAGGCCCATAAGCCCAAAATAGCTCCAACCAGGCGATCAAAAGTACGCCCAGTACTCCACAATTATTCGACAACCTGCCGCTATTACCACCAACCAGGTGATCAAAAGTACGCCCAGTACTCCACAATTATTCGGCAACATGCCGCTATTACCACCAACCAGATGATCAAAAGTACGCCCAGTACTCCAAAATTATTCTGCAACCTGCCGCTATTACCACCAACCAGGTGATGAAATGTACAACCCGTACTCTAATATCATTTGGCAACTAGCCATTCATGCCACCAACCAGGTGATGAAATGTACAACCCATGATGAAATGTACAACCCGTACTCCAATATTATTTGGCAACTAGCCATTCATGCCACCAACCAGGTGATGAAATGTACAACCCGTACTCTCCTTCATGCCACCTACCAGGTGATCAAAAGTACGCCCAGTACTCCAAATTATACATGAGCATTACTCATATCATTCATACATAAACATTCATAAGCATCACTCATGACAATCATACATAAACATTCATGACCATCATTCATGTCAACATTCATGAGCATCACTCATGTTAACATTCATGAGCATCACTTATGACAATATCCATGAGCATCACTCATGTTAATCAACATAAACATTCATGAGCATCACTCATGTCAATCAGCTTCAAAAAGCCTCATTTATAGAGCTCTAGCTTCAAAAGCTTCATTTACAAAGCTCTAGCTTCAAAAAGCCTCATTTACATAGTTATAGCTTCAAAAGCTTCATTTACAGAGCTCTAGCTTCAAAAGCTTCATTTATAGAGCTCTAGCTTTAAAAGCTTCATTTACAAAAGCTCCAGCTTCGAAAGCTTCATTTACAGAGCTCTAGCTTCAAAGCTTCACTTGCAAAGCTTCACCTACAAAGCTTCAGTGCAGGGTATACAAATACCGCCTCCAAACAACCGCCACTTCAGCCCATACATGGATTCAATTTGAAGTCTCCAGCCAACAGACTCTATTGACCGAAGACTTGGAAAACTACATTATGTACCATATATTGGGCCTCAACTGGGCCTCATAAAAAATACTTGGCGGACTTAGCCCATTATTTATGTATTAAGGAGCGAGCCCTTATTCTATAAAAGGGACTCCCTCACTTTCATTAGAAAACACCCATTATTCATGTACTAAAGAACGAGCCCTTATTTTATAAAAAGGACTCCCTCGCCTTCATTAGAGAGCAACGCCACCAGCTGAGCAACCGCCTCGCCGTGAGCATCACTCCTAGCCCATCACTTATGTATTAAGGAGGGAGCCATTATTCTATAAAAGGGACTCCCTCACCACCATTAGAGAACATCGCCACCTACTAAGCAACCGCCTCGCCGCGAGCATCAACTCTAGCCCATCATTTATGTATTTAGGAGCGAGTCCTTATTCTATAAAAGGGACTCCCTCACCTTCAACGCCACAAGCCGAGCCAACCAAGGCAACATAAGCCACAAGCCGAGCCAACCAAGGCAACATAAGCCACAAGCCGAGCAGCCTCACAACATGTGATAGTTGGATTGGACACTGCCTCATATCGAGTATTAGTCCTATACAACATCTAGTTACTTCGGCCCATATATGGACTGAATTTCAAGTCTCCAACCAAAAGATTCTCTTGACTGAAGACTTGAAGGACTACTGTTTATACCATATTTAGGGCCTCCGTATTTAGATCTCGTACAAATACTCGGGGGACTTAAATGTAATTATGTGATAAAGGAATAGGCAAATATGTAATAAGTGAGGAGTCCTTATTCTATAAAAAGACCCATCACCCTTACAATTAGGGGGAGGCCAATTCCTAAGGCTCCTCACCCCCTCAAGCTCTCACTCTTAAAGCCTCTCAGATTCATTACAGAGGCTCTCTCTCCCCCTTAAAAATACAATATTAGTGTGGACGTAGCTCAAACCTTGGGTGAACCACGATACATCTTGTGTTATTTACATTTCATGTAGATTCACGGTCGGATTTACGTTGTTCCAAGACCTCCGATTTTGAGCATCAAAAAACTACATTATTATTATTTATTTGGTGAAGCATCGATCGAAAGTAGTCATTTTTCGATGACCTGTCATCGCTATGGTCAGCTTTACTAGCAAACATTAGAAACTGAAAACCAAATTAATCCCCGCCGTAAAGGGGAAACATTTATTGTTAAAAGTTGTGAAGGCTTATTAGCATATGTTGTAAAGAAAGATGACAATCTAGTACAACTGGAATTGTGAACCTAACAGACCGCGCATTCTGCCCATATCCCGATAGATTCGTGATAACCTTATCGAGAACTTCCTTGTTTACTCCAATAAGGAAGTCAAACTTTCTAAACATCGATGATTTAATCTGAGCAATTTTAAAGCAAATCAGCGTTACACTAAATTTCCTAAATGCTAGTTTTGTTTAGATCATGTGCCTTTTTGGGAGACGTGATCTCATCAACGACATTCTTGTCAATCGCAAAAAATGTTGCAATTGAAAAAAAAAAAATTTAAACCTGTGCAAGATTCTATGAAATACGAGGTATCCTTAGTCTTGTCAATTACCATTGACAGTATGTTCTAACTTTCTCCCCCATAGCCTTATTCCTTGTAAAGTTGACTAGGAAAGAAGTTAGTTTCGTTTGAGATGTGATTGTGATCAAGTTTCTGACAAATGAGGTGCTGTCTTTTTCCAACTATTGTTTTTACGTTTTTCGATGACACAAATAATTTCGAAATCTACCATGATACTTCACTGAATGATCTGGCTGCGTGCTAATGCAGCATGGTAGGATAACTGCTTATGCCTTCCAACAACTGGAACCACATGAAGTGAACTATCTTACCTACAACTTAGAGTTAACAATTACCGTCTTTACACTAGAAAACTTGATGGTTTCTTTATGGAGAAACGTGCTGAAATCTTCATCGACTCCCTTAACCCTTTCAAATACATCTTTACTTGGAAGAGGCTTAATTGCAGACAGCGAGGATGAAAAAACAATCAATCAATGTATGTGATTGCACCATGATGTACTACCCTGATTGTGTAAACGTAGTTGTTAACGACTTCAACAAAAAAATAAATGAATGATCGAGTAACTTTCAGCAGGTCCTATCCCATTTTAGTTACAACTCACAAGTATTGATGTGACATTACTTACAGATCATTAGAAAACTTTGTTAACTAATTTCCAAGTTTGACCCCTTTTACTTTTGACTTGGGATGAAAAAAGAGATTGCTTAATTTCCAGGAATATTTCAGAGAGTATTCCAGGAATATTTTGAGAATATTCCCCTGCCTTCTTCCTTTCTCCTCTGGTCGCTAAAGTTGTCGTCGGCCACATAAAACCTCACCGAAATCTGGGTTAAAATTCAAGTGCTTGTAAGCTCCTCATTTCTTAGCCAAATTGAACCCATAATATGTCAAAACGAAGCTCAAGACGAGAGGAATTAGATTATACCTATTTTGAGGCTAAAAGTTTGTCGAAGATGGCTAGAATCTCGCCTGAAAGTCAAGAATCTTGCCAGAAAAAACTAGGGAAGCCTTCCCCAAGTTGTTTCTGCATTCAAACATCACCAAAGTTTTCAAAACTACCCTAATCGTAGTCCAAGACCTAACCTAAGAATTTTTATGTAGTTTTCGAGGCTTACCCTAGCCGGGATAGTCGAGAACTCACTGAAAAAGATAATGAATAGTGGCAACAACTACTATGCAGTGCACATTCCACATCTGTGTTCGTAGAACTCACATGAAGAGTGAGTGATGTTGGTGGTGGTGTTGTCGTAATGGTGAGGGCGTCGTGATGGTTCACGGATAGGAAGAAAGAGTTAGGGGAGAGAGTTAAGGGAGAGTTAGAGAGATGAAATGAGGGAAAGAGAACTTGAGAAAATTTTGAGAGCGTTGAGGGGAAATGGACATGGGCAAGAAAATGAGAGGTGTGATGTCCCCACGGGCCACAAAATTCCTAATAACTAATATAATAATAATATAATAATATAATAATAATTAATGAATAAAATATCTAAAATAATAATTTTATAAAGATATCTTTCGGATTCGTGGTTCCGTAAAATCTCCATTGTAACTCCAATTTCGATTCCGCTTGCACATACGCGTTCGTACCGTCGAGTACTTCGAGAGTACGGTAAAATAATAACTCATACTTGTCACGAAATGTGAGGATCCCTAGGATCCCCATTTGGATTCGAATGGGATCCTCATTCCTTAGGCCATTTCCAACCGAATGGTCCAGAGAGCTAAAAATAGCCCGAAAACCGCCTCCAACCGAGGGCCAGGCCAAAGGGCTCATAGGCCGCACTAGAAAAAAGGGGCCAAAGGGCCAACCGACTGGCCCAAAGCAACCAGTCAGCCGAGCTCCCATTCAAACTCTAATGGCTAGCTGACGTCAATTACTATTGATTTTTTTTTTGGCGCCAAAATATTTATAAAAAATATCTCATTTTTTTCCCTATAAATACCTAAGTCATTCCAGCACCATTCCTCACAAATTTTTCACCATTCCTACACCATTTCAATTCTCATATTTTCTTACCTCTTCCAATAATATTTCCTTCCATTTTTTCAATAATTTTCAAATGACCTCATCTACAATGAAAGGTAAGGCTTGGACCCGAAAAGAAAATGAAGCTCTTTGCAGGGCTTATAGATGTGTGTCGGATGATAGTGTGATGGGGAGTTCTCAAACAAGTGAAGGTGTTTGGACTCGTGTGTCCAAAAAATACTTAGAGTTCTACGAAGCACCACTCCACCGAATACCCCAAACCATGAGAGTTGTTCTTCAAGATGGAAGAAACAACTTCAGCCAAGTTTGAACAAATAACATCAAGCACTGTTAGCAGCCGCAAGTAGACATGAAAGCGGCGCTAATTACTACGACGAAGTAAGTGTTTTCACAATTTATTTTAAATATTTAATTATATTACATTTAATTTCATAAATTAATTTCCTTCGATTTTTGTAATTATATTTAATTATATTACATTTAATTTCATAAATTATTTTCCTTTAATTTTATAATTATATTTAATTATATTACGTTTAATTTCATAAATGAATTTCCTTTAATTTTTGTAATTATATTTTCTAGGTATGTCAAGCAGAGGAATTGTATATGGAGGGCAGCTCGAAACCCTTTCAAATTCACGGTTGTTGGGAAATTTGTAAAGGGTGGGTGTTATTTGAAGATCCACCTCAACATAGAGTAGGTCCTACGCCGGTGTTCGGAACTGCATCCTCAACTGTAGATATGGATGAAGATGGATCTCCTACCATTCAACAAACAAGGGTAGAAAATCCGTCTCGGGTGAAGGTTCCATACCTAGGGCAATGGGACGAAACAAGGCCCGAAGGTTGAAGGAAAAGGGCAAGGCAATAGATGATTATGCCGTTCAACAGGAAGTGGCGGCCTCATTGCGATTAATGGCGGAGCAAAATGCCTTTACCGTGGAAGAAAGGAACCGTAGGCATGAAGAACCGGCCAAACAAATACAAGAAGAGATGGATGATAAGAATATGGAAAGGAATACTTCATATTACACTCCAATGAGTAAGGCCTATTTTGATAGAAAAAACAAAAAGGAAATTAGGACCTGGCTGCTAGAGGTGGGTTCAAAAAACCGAAAACCTAAAAAAACGGAGAACCGAACAAGACCGAGGTAAAAAAAAATCGAACCAAAACTGTCAAACCAAACCGAACCGAATTTGGTTGGTTCGGTTTCGGTTTTTGGGGTTTGAAAACCGAACCGAATTATTAAATTAATTAATAAACATATTCAAAACGGCACTGTTCTACACCTTCTACTTATACCGTGTAACCCTAATTCCCTAACCTTATCCGCATGCGTCTTCCTCTCTGCTCTCTCCCATTTTCCCAGTTCGCCTCCTCTCCCTCTCGACCGTTAGTCTCTCATCTCGCCGTCAACTTCTTCTTGCCGTTTCGAGTCTCGACAGCAAAAGGTTAGTCTCACTCTCACTTCTTTGTGTTTAATTATCTGTTTTATTTATACGTTGAAAACTTGAAATTGGTTCTGATTAGAGAATGATTCATTTAATACTTTGCATTTTCTATTAATTTGGCGATTTTTTGGGTTTCTTTCTGCAACAATATATTATATGTGTAGTGTGGTCATGAGAATTTTAGATTTTTCTGGGAGGATTTTGGTTTCTGGAAGGGTAAACCTTTTGGTCGTACTGGGTGGTTTTGGTTTTTACATATTGTAGAGACACTAGAGAGAGAGAGGGTGGAGAAAGAGAGATAGACTGTCACTGTGAACTGGGTTTCTGAAGACTAACAATGTTGTTTGCCATTTTTTGTTGCAGTAATCTATTTAATTCATTTGATACAGCTAAGCAAGGCAGAGTGACTCTGGATCTCAACTAGTTTGTCTACTACAGTGAGTTCGTAATCTTACTAAATTTGACTTTGAACCCCATCAATGTTTTGATAATTAACCATAAAAGGTTTAGGTTGGTTGCAGTGGCGGATCCACAGTGGGGTCATTGGGGTCGCGCGACCCCTTGGAAGCCATGGAAGCAACCTTAGAGACCCCTTGGAGATGGTGGGGCGACCCCTGGTGCGACCCCGTTGGCTGCACACCAACTGTTCGACGAAAGGTCGTCAGTTTTCTGGGCAGGTTGGACGAAGAGGACGAAGAAGACGAAGGCGCTGTGGCGCCAGTTTGATATTTAAAAAACCTGGGCAAAACGACGTCGTTTTGGCCCAGGAAATTTTTTTAAATGACCTGGCCAAAACGACGTCGTTTTGGGCCAGGTTTAAACAAAAAAAAAATGCCCAGCGTGTCCTGGGCAGGTCTGAACAAAAAAACAAATACCAAGCGTGTCCTTTCAGCCTTATTTTGCCTAACCCGAATCCAAAACCCCCAAATTTCTTTTGTTTTCTCCTCCTCCAACCCTAAGTTCCAAACTCAATCCCCCCCCTCCAAACCCTCAACTCCATCTCCTCCCAGCTTTGCTCTTTGTATTTGCTCATTGTTATTGTGAAATTTCACAATCCAAGTAAGTTCTAAACCCTATGTATGATATATTTAATTTAATTGAAACCTAATTCATATTTATTTTGATTATATTGGTGTTTTGTTTATATTGTGAGTATTTATTTTGAAAATTTTGTATATGTAGAATATATTTAATTTAATTGAAAATCAATTCATATTTATTTTGATTATATTGATAGTTTGTTTATATTGTGAGTTTTTATTTTCATTATTTTGTATATGTAGAATGCAAGATGAGATATTTAATTTAATTGAAATCCAATTCATACTTATTTTGATTATGTTGATGGTTTGTTTATATTGTGAGTATTTATTTTGAATATTTTGTATATGTAGAATATATTTAATTTAATTGAAATTCAATTCATATTTATTTTGATTATATTGATGGTTTGTTTATATTGTGAGT